>JABUQX010121445.1:7500-12500 GCA_015478945.1 Trachelipus rathkii
AGAAAATAATATATAGTATGTATATATATATATATTATTTATATAATATATATATAGTTATATATATATATATATATATATATATATATATATATATATATAATATAATCGTCATCCGCAAAATACTTCAGAAAATCTGAATACAACTCTTGTTATCTCTGAATATATTCACTGTGTCAACAAGAATAATGCTATGCAAATTCCAATTTATTCGTCAAATTCTGACATCCAAGATTGTGATAATCGCTTGTGGAAGAAAGATATATTTTCTTTGAAGATCTTGACTTCTTTGAAAATTAAAGAGCTCATGAACCCTTAGAAGAATATAGGGAAGGGGAAGGAGAATAATCAATAGTATGAGAGGACAGTTCTATTAAAGAATTTATATATTTGTATAAGTAAAAAGAGAATCAGGTGGTATGTTTTATCAAAATCTCTAAGAAAGAGAGAGTGTGTTACATAGAAGAAAGTGTTTTCTCGAAGACAGTTCTGTTAAAGAATTTGTATGAGTAAAAAGAGGATTAGGTTGAATGTTTAAATAAATCTCTAAGAAGGAAAGAGTGTGTTACATAGAAGAAAGTTTTTTCTCGATTCTATGAAAATTATGAGTACTTTTTAGGGATATATTGTTGACATTATTCAAGCTAATGAAGATTTGCCATTGTCAATGTTGTGTTAGACTTTGAGTAAGTTGAAACTTTCTATTGTAAACCAGTTCTCAACGACACCACTTTCAGGTTGAATATACTCAAAAACATATTTGCAGGTTATTTTAATAGTTTCACATTTGAGTTTTTAAAGACACTCCAGTTGACTTTTCTATTTTCCTTGAACCACTTTGTGTACAAAGCATTAATAGTATATTTATGTTACCAATATTTAAAATGAGTTATTGGTGGAGGGATGAGGCAATCAACCAATGTATGCATTTAATAATAATTTTCAGAGACCACTTAAATAAGTTCTTAATACCCTATAATTTTAAGATATATTTTATATAAGGGCAGCATTGTTTACAATTTGTTAAAAGTAAAAGATGTGTGTAAATATATATAATTAAGTATATATAATAAAGTAATTCAAGGTTAATTGTTTTAGTGTGTGAAATATTTTCTGCACGATCTTTATTTCTTTAATGTAAAACAAATATTTTTAAGTGCGTCTAGATTGGATTCAACTTATAATACCTGACAACACACAAGCACACACCTGCACAAACACACACACTCACACTCACACACTTCAAATTACTATGATTAACAAATATTTAATTATAATTAACAAAGTATGAACAGAATATTCCCAATATTAATTAGGTTTAAGATAAGTGCTAGTAGTTAAATTTAGTCAAATTAAGTTATTAAATTATAGTTAATATATATCACTATTCACTAACATATATTATATATAATATATATAACATTTATATATCAAGCTCACTATTAAATATAAACACTTTTTATGTGGAATATATAAATATATCTATTTTATGACTGCCTTTATTGCCTCCTCACATATCTATTATTATACATAAAATATTGTATTTATTAGAGGAGGTCATTCCATACATGAACAAATATGCGATAACATATTTTTTTATTATTTCCTTCAATTTCGTTTCTTGGAAGAAATGTATATTTTTATTTTTAACAAAAAGTTTCACTATAATTCTTAATAATCGACCACAATATCCGTTGGCTAAAGCGAATAAGGATAATAGATTCTATAAACCTATATGATAGAGTTTATTATAATGATTACGATTTTTATATATTTATTATTATATATTTATATTATATTATAATTATAAAGGAATAAATAATTATCAACTCGTATTATTTAATTTTAGTGCTAATTTACATCACTTATCTTGATAATTAATAAGTGTTTGTTATCAGTCCATTTATTTGGTTAATTTTAAAAATGATTTGTAATAAGTATTATAATTAATTATATTATGTATCTTTTTAATTATTTTAATAATTTTTTTAATGTAATCCTTAATCAGTAACTTACTTTTCATTCTTGTAATTTTAACTTGATAACTTATTATTCTATTTCTACTTTATTTTATGCTTATATAAATATATATATAATATATATATATAGTATATTAATATATATATATTATAATATTAATGTTATATATATTATATATTATATTAAACTAGTAAATAAAAAGATAAAAATATAAATTTATTATAGATAATATTATATATAAATTAATATATATATAGTAAGAAATATATATATATATATATATATTATATATAGTATTATATATATTATATTATATATATTAAATATTATATATATTCCAGCTATTGTAATAACTTCATTAAATTGTTACCCAGCACTTAGTGTATTTTATAAATCGTGTTTTTTTAAAAAAGTTTTTCTTTGAAATTATAAATAACTTAAAATTTTAAAAATATTTTTACAATTTATTTTCCACAAATTACAATCTCTTTTAAAAACATTCTTAACCTATTTCAAACAATAGCCTTTTTTTTTTTTTTTTTTTTTTTTTTTTTTTTTTTTTTTTTTTTTTTTTTTTTTTTTTTTTTTAGACAGTTGTCACAATAACTCACGGGCAGGAAGCCCGTATTCAGGGAGGGGGTGGTTGGCAAGGCCAAAATTTTATCCGCTAGCGGCAAATAAATTACGCAGATGAGCACAGACTGCAGGCTTTTAAAGTGAGGGAGATTAAATTCAGCAGGAAACACAGAAGATGGAAGAGAATTCCCATTTACTTAAATTATTTTATTAAAACAATTTTAAAATAATTTTTATTTTTAAAACGAATTATTATACTCAGTTAAATTATTTAGATAATTTGATCATGCAGAAAATATTCAAAGAAAATAGGAGAAAAGAGAGAAAAAGAGATACATATGTTTATATTTATATATACAGCGTTTTGCAACCACGATGATCGCATTTAATAAATTCCATATAGGAATGCGCGTTTCCATGCCTAAACATATCCATGTTTGTCTTCCATGTAGGCAGGCTCTTCCCTGCTTACGATAATCATGGTTTCTGTCTCATGTAGGAAAGGAAGCTCCCTAGCAACATAATTCTCATTAGCTTATGGTTTCATGTAATAGGAAGGAAACGCCACCATCTTTCTTTTTTCCCCAAATGTTTTGATGTAATTCCAGATTAAGAAGGGGTTTTCGCCCTGAACGTTTACGAGATCTACTCACGAGTGCGAGGATAATTTTTAAAGGATGTTTAACATATTATCACATTATTTGCAAGAATGTTAATATATTATTGTAATTAGGCAAAAGGTTATGCAAAAAGCTTAAATATATATATATATATATATATATATAACTATATAAAATATATATATATATATATATATATATACTACTATATATATATAGTATATATATAGTATATATATATATATATATATATAATATAATATATATATATATATATAATATATATATATATATAATTATCGGTCTGTAAACGTCTTCCCGTCATCGATTTCACATGGAGGCCTACGGCCTGTCTGCGGAGACAGCATCCTCCAACAGCTGACGCATCGCGGGCAGCCCATGTCTTCCCAGGGCTCTCTCCACGCAAACTCCTGATCTTCCCCTAGGTCTTCCTCTCGGCCTTACTCCCTCCACTCTCCACCTCCACTTTCTACTCGTGACTCGTCTCCCGCATCCTACTATATGCTGCCCACCATCCTCATTCCTCAGCCGATCTATCCTGTTCAATAGCAGGCATGCACACAACTCCCTTCCCTAAAGCGGCCACTGCGTTTCTAACTCTATCTCTCCTCGTCTTTCCCACTATCATCCTCAACACCTTCATTTCAGCATCTTCGATCCTTTCTTCCTCCCTTGTTGTAATGATCCATGTTTCTGATCTATATGTCAATATGGGGACCAGTATACTATCAAATATAAGTTTTTTTCACTTTTATATCCACCACCCGATCTTTCATAATTGGATACAACGCTCTCATTGTTCTTCCGTATTTTTCCATTCTTGTCTCAACTTCCCGTACACATCCTCCCTTGCTCGTAAATACGCCAGACATGTACACAAACTGATCCACATTTCTCAATCTTTCATCATCAATGATGATCTCCACTTATCTCTCATCCTCTCAACACACTTTTATTATCACTGCCTTTTCCGTGTTTATCTCTAAACCAAGCTCACTTAAATTTCTTTCAAAATTTCCATAAGTCCTCTCAATACCCCCTAAACCCCATTCCAACACGAAAATCATCTGCGCACACTATTATATCATCGTCTAGATTCCGAAATTCCTCTTTAACCTTTTTTGTTCGCTACATCCAAGTAGGCTAAAGAGTATGGAGAGATAGGACACTGCTCTGTCTAACTCCCATCCCCAGCTCAACTATTTCTCATTTTTACATCAATCTCTCACTTTACATTCACAAGCGGTATACATGCTTTTTACTACTCTCCTAAGTCTTTCCTCCACTCCGTACACCTCCCTCCAACACCCTCCAAATGCCTTTCTAAGTCCAAGAATTCTATATATGCTGTTTAATTAAATTTCCAACTCTTCAACACTATTCTTAAAGCAAACAGCAGGTCCAGAGCACTCCTGCCCTTCCTGTACCCATATTGTTCCTCTCCCAACTATATCCTATCACTCCTCTTAATCTTTTTTTCTAAAAATCCTTTCTCACAGTGCTACTTCTCCCCTACCTTCTCTCAACTACAGCAGTTCTTCTCTCTCTTCTCTCTCTTCAGCAGTTGGAGGAATTTACATTCCCAGCTAACTCTACTTTCAACATCCAGAGTGTGGAAGTTTTTGGTCTCCCCTTCCCACCTCTATGTGATATGTCTTCTCGTCTTCCCGCCCTGTTGTACCGACTCCAATGCGTCGCCTTGTCTTTAATACCATTCACAACGTCTCGCATCCAGGTGCTAAAGGTTCACAGGTGAAGGTTGGCAAGCACTTCGTCTAGCCTTCGCTTTTCCAGGACGTTAAG
>JABUQX010121445.1:20000-32286 GCA_015478945.1 Trachelipus rathkii
TCATTATGAAAAGTAAGAATAAAGTAGGAGATAAGACGAACCTTGAGGAACACCACTATGAACAGAAAAAGGAAGAAGAAGTCGCTCATCAACCACAGCCAGATATTGAGCGACGTGAAAGAAAGCTAGACATATATATATTAATATATATATATATATAGTAATATATTATACTATATAGATATATTATTATATATATATATATATATATATATATATATAATATATATATATATGTATATACAGTATATATATATATTATTATATTATATATATATATATATATATATATATATAATATTAATTATATATATATATATATAATATATATATATATTTGTATATATATATATTATATATATATTATTATATATATATTATATATATAGCGTATTACTGACTGTTCACTACCATATATATATATTTATATATATTATATATATATATTAATATATATATAATATATATATATATTATATATATATACAGTATATATATTTATATATATATATTATATATATATATATATATATATATATATATATATATATATTATATATATACATATATTATATATATATATATATATATAGTATATATATATATATATATATATATATTATATATATATATTACATATTGATATATACTATATATATATATATATATATATATATATATATATATATCAGTGGCGGCTTTTGGGGGTAGGCAGAGTAGGCAACGCCTACTTGCCTTAGTGAACTCAAAAAATATTAAAAATGTATTACATATTATATATTATATAATATCATATATATAATATATATATATATATACTTATATATATATTATATATATATATTATATATAAGTACTATATATATATTATATATATATATATATATATATATGATTTCGTTCGAAGGCTTACTGATAAGCCGCCCAGACTTAAATTTCTACTCGATTCTTTTTTTAATATTAGCCGATTGAGCAAACTGTTATTTTCTCTGACTCATATAAATAGTTCCTTTGTCCTATTATGGGCTAGGGCCAAGTTCCGTTATATTGCCGACGACTCAATTAGCAGTTCCATTTTTTTTGTAAAGAATCCCAATTTAAATTTATATTAGGCAAGAAATAATAATAATATTATTAATAATATAATAATAATAATTACAGACTATATCTCACAAATAAAATAGTCTTATAATCGCTCAACTGATATCGTCTGTTATAACCGACTTATCTTAATTCATAATAATAACATATAGAATCATTGCGACTCAGTTTTCCGGACCAGAGTCGCCAACTCGGTTGAGTCAGAACTCCTTCTGGCTAGTAGCTAATTGCCTTGGCAGACCGCAGTCTAGTTTTTATTTTCATGTTAATTAATGAGAAATATTTCTGTGTGGAGCTGAGTTAGTAATTAATAAGCTTATCGTCAGTATTATTTAAATGTTAAATTTATTACTCTTTTATGTGCGCTTCTAATAAATGTGAGCTCTGTAGTTTATAAATGCGGGATATTGAATTTCGTATTTCGATTTAAGTTCCATTCAAAAATTAATTTCTTTCCTGACTGTTGTAGGCCAGTATATAATAGTATATATATATATATATTATATATATATATATATATATATATATATTATAGTATACTATATATAATATATATAATATATAATATCATATCTATAATAGATATATATATATATATATATGATATATCATATATAATATATATATTATATATAAATATATATTGATTGCCCTTTACTCAAAGAATTTTGTATAATCTTCAAGGTACGCCACTGATATATATTATATATATATATACTATATATATATATATAGTAATATATACTATATATATATATATATATATATATATATAATATATACTGTATATATATATATATATATATATATAGTTATATATATGCATGCTATCCCTTCAACGTGCATATTTTATTTAAATCATTAACGTCTCAAATATTTCAGATTAGAAAAACATTAAGGATAAAAAAAAAAAAATAAAAAGCTTATTTGCTTATATTATAAGAATAAAGTAAAGAAAATGGTAAAACTGTGATAGAAATATTGTCTAAATAAAAAAAAAAAAGTAAATTAAGAACAATGATTTTAAAGGTTATTAATATTTTAGATAGTTCAATTTTTCGTTTCTTATTCACGATTCTTCTTTTAACCTTAATTAAAAAAAAAAAAAATAAAAAAAAAAAAAAAAAAAAATAAAAAAAACTTTTCAAGATTATTTTTGTTAAAGAAAATCTTAGTTTCTTTTTATTTGAAAATCTCTTTTCCGATTTTCAGTTAGTTTTTTTTTTTTTTCATGGTTATTTTTGCTTTAATTTTTTAGCTACTTTTTTAGTCAAGATAATGAAGCTTGATGAATTGGTTGCCTGCGGAAAGGAAGATTAGAAACCAAACGTTTAATCAAATTATTTTATATTAATGAGGTTTTTGAAACTGAATAGTAGAGAACTATTAATAATTAAATTTATTTTGCTCATCTCACAGGAATTAGGCCCTCACATCAGGAACGCCGCCGCGAACAGATAGCGTGCGTTGGGCCGTAGGACCCACGATGAGGAAAAACAACAATAACCAACCCCTATAGCAGTGGTAATCGGAGTATGGGGCAGGATGGGGCTGAGAGGAAACCCAGGAAGCACTAAGCAAACAAAACAAAGAGCGAAAAAAAACAAGGAGCAATATCGCGACTTCGTGGAGAATGAAACAGTTACCAAATATAAATAAATAGCATCAACGAAGCTGATGCCCCAGCTGGAGCGACGTGCGATTAAGCATACCTACGCGTATTCACTCATGAATGATCACTGACACGATCGAGTCCCTGCTCTCGTCTCGCATATATATGACCATGAGTTTTTGGGGCGCGAGGATCGTTTCACCATAGTTGCGCAAAATGCATGCCGACTCTATCACACATCGGCTGTCAGTATCCGCTGTGGACTGACTAATACACCTATAGCTCAATGCTATTATCGTACCGCACAGACGCGTAATCCGCGGAGAGACGCACTCTCCGACCTGATGCCTACGCTCACCTAATAGCACTAACCGCGCCTCTATTAAATTATAAACATCAAGGTTGAATGATATGTCCAGGTCTCACGACCGACCGCCTCTACGCCATGACTCTGATACTGCGAAATACCGGTACTCTCAGGAGCTCGTACCCAAAGAGCCCAAAGTCGAGTTCATACCCGAGAATCCCTGCGGATAGTCCCCACTAAATCAGCACCACCTTATCGAAGATCCCAACTAAAAACACCTTATCCACACCACCAACTCACACAACTACTACAACCACACAACCAACCAAACAAAACAAAACACATACAAATCTACCTCCACTAAAAACACACACCACCACACACACCACACACACACACACTACAACCACGACAAACACAACACCCGAACGATACCAAAACGACAACCACAACACACACACACACACCATACGTAAATATAATAAAATGCACCTACTCAACGTTCCGCCCGGTCCACACGCTGCTCAAAACTACGTCGCATTCACTGGCATCCGCCTACTGTGACAAGTATCCGCGAACAGTAGCACCACACGTACCGGACTCCGTACCCGGCGCTCGACCCACAGGAAAAAATGTTATTCCGACAACCGTTGATATGCCCCGGGACTATGGCTCCGTCATACCGGCCCTGAAGTGACATCACTCCTAATCAATGAACTGACCAGGTTAAAACAACCATAGTTAGATAACATAAGATGTAACATATACGACTGGCATGCGAATAAACAATAATAACAAGAAAATAATAATAACAGTAAATAAATAAAAATAAATAAATCGTTAACTAATAAGTAGAATATAATCATAGATATTTATATAATAATAAACATATATACATTATGGTGACAATATATAACATTTAATAACTAACCATCGACGACTATATTCATATTGAGTATAAGTATCATGCCACAATTGAGTACAAATGCATGGTAATAGTTGACTTGTAAGCGATCCTCTTCACGTCGTCGAGGGGCTGTGTTAAAACTACACACGTCTATAGCCACTACATCAACTTTTCTTTTCCAATATTAAAACCCCAATACATATAATTAATAATTATCACCCAAAATGAATTTAACAAACCAACAACAGTCTGATGAGGTATACATACCATTATATTATTGAAACCGCCATACCAAGCTCCTTCTACCTCACGTTAGAATTACGCTGATCACAACATCTCAAATATACATACGCGACAGATTTGGCCGCATATCATTAACAAAGTTTAAAATCGCAACTAGATCGCCGCCAATATACTCAGAAGCTCTCGATAGTATATAATATATAAATAATCAATTATTGCCGGTATATTCAATACGATAATGTCTAGTTTATTTATATTATTAAGTACCATATATCAATAAATTATCTAATTGATTAATATTAATAATTAATACTAATAATAACAAGAAGACGGGCCGAGATTGACAGATATATATAAGAGGGCTAAGTATGTATAGATATAATAAATAATAGAACAACCCACACAATCTCTATAAAAAAAATAAATAATATATATAATATATAAAATAAAAATTAATAATTATAAAAAAAAAAGACATAACACAATATATATATAAAAAAATAATATAATATATAAAAACAAATCGAATATCATAATATATTCAAATATACTCCACTAATAATCTAAGTAATTAAAGTACTCTAAATATAAAAAACCACAAATATAATATAATAATAAAACATATAATAATAAAAATAAATTACTATATAAAATCAAACCCTACGACCACACAAAAATTTTAAAAAAAAAGTACTAATAAAAAATCATTAAAAATAAAATAATATAATTATATAATACTACTTTTATATATATATATACAAGACAAGATTGGATACGAAAGGCAGAGAACAGGTTCGTAAAATATCAGACTACTACTACAAATATACATAATAATACAATATTAAAATTTATAAAAAAAAAAAATAAATAATTAAATATCTAATATAGTAATAAATAATAATAAGGTAAGTAATAATAATAATAATAATAATAATATAATAATAAATAAAAGTAATAATAAATAATAGTAATAATAAAATCAAAATAATTAATAAATCCAATATATGCTGGTAATAATTTGTAAATATTTATGTGAATAATATATAATAATTGTATTGTTTAATATATAAAAAAGTGATGTAGTAAGTGTGAAATTAACAAGAGTCAATAAACTCTTACCAAAATAAATAACAATAAGAAAACATAACAAATATTACTATAGTATATAGCTATTTCTAAAATCACAATGACCAATAATAAAAAAAACATTAAGATATACAAAATAGTAATAAACATTTATAATATCAACCCAATCTATACAAAAAAAAAAATACAAAATATTAAATTTTTAAGAACAGACCCAACAAACAAAATATATATAATAATATATATATATATATATTATAATAAATAATAATGATAATAGTTATGTGTAAGGTGTGTGTGTATGTGTGTGTGGATGGTGTAGTGTGTGTGGTGTGTTAGTGTGTGTGTGATGTGTGTAGATGGTTGAGTAGAAGTAAGGGTGTGATGTGTGTGTTGTGTGGTGTAAGTAACTGATTTAGTTATAGCAAAAAGAAAGAAAATGTAGCCTAATTTCACTTGTGAGGATAAGGAAAAATAAATTATTAATTAATTTAATAGTGTCATTCTACTATTCAGTTTCAAAAAAACCTCATTAAGTATAAAATAATTTGATTAAACGTTTGGTTTCTATCATTCCGTATACCCGCAGGCAACCAATACAATCAAGCATTCAATTATCTTTGACATAAAAAGTAGCTAAAAAATTTAAAGCACAAAAAAGTAACCAATGATAAAAACACAAAAAAAAAAACTAAACTGATAAATCAGCAACAAGAGATCTCTATACAACTAAAAACGCGCATAACTACAAGACTCTTTCTACCCTTTAAACCCCACGTTACTCTCGATAAAAGTTTTTTATTTTTTTTTTTAAGTATTAATAAATATTTTTATGCATTCATTGTTTAGAAGACTTTTTAGTTTCAATTAGATAGATGAAGTTGAATGAAATTGGGTATTGCCTGCGGAAAGGAAGAATTAGAAACCAAACGTTTAATCAAATTATTTTATAGTTAATGAGGTTTTTGAAACTGAAGTAGTTAGAGAAACTATTAAATAATTAAATTTATATTTCTACTATCCAAGGAATGTAGGCTACTATTTCTTTTCTTTGCTAAACTAAATCAGTTTACGTTTATCAACACAATCAGACATAAACATACACATACACACAAAACACACACACAAAACACATACACACACACACACACAACCACACAACACAGACACAGCATTTTACAAACACAGCACACACAACACCACACACACACACATATATAATAATAATAATATAATATAAAAATAATATTAAATAATAGTATATAAATATATATATATATTAAATATATATAATAATATATACTATATATATATATATAAATAATATATATAATAATATTAATAAATATATAGTATATATTTGACTTTAAATGCCCTATGTAAAATACACACTTACTAATACACTGTTATTAATATTAAAACAATAAATAATAAATATAATAATTAATCATAGCAAAGTTAACAAATATTGCTAGTTAATATATATATTATTATTATTATTATTAATAAACTATTCATTATTATTATTATTATATTATCATTATTAATTATATAATTATATAATTATAATTATTATTATATTATTTGAATAATGTATTAAATTATTATTATTATATCTAATTAAAAAAAATATATATAATATATATTAAGTATAAGAATATATATATATACTATTAACTATAAAAAAAATAATAACTTATATATAAAATAATAATATTAATATATATATTCAATAATATAATATAATATAATTAATATGATTAATATATAATATATATATATTAGATAATAAGTAATATGAATAATTAAACCTAATAGTAGTACTATATAATAGATAATATATTAATAATATATACATTAATATATTTAAGTAATATATACAATATATATAATATATATAAATAACACTCAATAATACTATAATATTATAATATATATTAATATAAATATATATTAATAGATATATAATATAAATGTATATTAAATAATTAATATAATATATATATAAATATAATATATAATAACAATATATATATAAATAAGTAAATATTTATAATTATCATAATAATATATAAATAACATAATAATATATATATATTTATAAATATATATATAATAATATATAAATACAGAATTTAAATAACAATAACTTACTAGGTTATCCGCCAGAAATAATCCACAGGTCTCATATCAGGTGTAGGGATATTTAATGAAAGATTAACAAGAACAATAGGGAAGCTCACTGCGTTAAAGAAAGAATCTGTAGAAAATATAATGGATTTACCTTATTATTTAAGTTACAAATGGTTGTTGCTTGATATATAATCTTATTTACTCTTTTACTTTGAAAAAAAACTTGTGCGTTATAATATTACTATCAATACAATCTTCAACTCATACGCAACACCCCTCCAAATGCCGCAACCAATGCCGTTCGCATAGTCTCATTACACCAAAACAACTGTCTACTCTCAACCGCTTGCACCTACATTTCAGTATAATCGATGCTCTATCGGCTCAGTTATATAATGCGTTTATGATCTCAGTAATTACACATATATCTATCACTCCTCATTCTCAATCGTCCATTCTGAGACCATGCTGCACTCCCGATTTGTGTATCCCAATTGTAGTAGTCAACCTACTTACGTCCACACCTCCATTAGATCTAATTCGACTCGCTCCCTTATAATAGGAATGGAGTAAGCGCCGCTTAACGATTATCAGACAATGCGCAACCGATACATACTCTATTAGACTCCAAAAACACAACTGGCAACACTCCCTTCTTTTATACAGATCTCGTCCACCGGCTCTCTGCCCACATAAAATACCTCCTCCATACAATAATACTAGATAGCCTAGGACTAACTATCCGCTTAACACTAGTATACTCACCACTGGCCAGAAACTTAGTGCCAGTCTAGTTTTTAGCTAAAAATACACCACAATTTGTTGGGTTGTTTAACAGAACACTACATAATTTTAACAATATAAGGAGTAAGGTAATCTCGCGTACATCACATGACTATGCTAATTATCTCATTAATTCAAAAAATAAATCTTACAAATTAGGTTAAGTTATTGCATTTATTATTATTATATTATCATCATAATCAATTTCATTATTATCCTCTCTCTATTATTAAAACTCTCAACATTACTCTATATGATCTATCTACTAATCCCTCTATTCGTAAACATTATTATTCTCTACCATCCGATTATTCACATTCTCTATTATACACTATAATAATCAGTATTATTATTATTATTATTATTATCTCAACTCCATAAACCTAAAATATATCTATAAAATATCAATCTCTAATCTATCTCAATTACATCTACTCCCACTATCTATTATTACATGTATCCATATATTATTAGTGTCAGGCCATGCATATTATATTTCCTACACAGTTTATTTACGTATAAAATCATTATATCCACCTATTCATTATACTCCTGCATCACTCATTAGTATATTACTCTACGCTTTATTATTATCTCATCATCATTCAATGTATTATTCTTATTATTTATATTATTATTATTATTAGTTTAGTCCCATATATCATGTAGTATGCATTATTAGTTAACTTGATATATTATTAACTCAATGATATCTCTCTTGCTCTCTCTATTCATTTTACACTATTATACCTTACTCACCTATCTAGTGATTTCATATTATGTAATACTAATTCTTCCACTCTTATTGATCACACGTAGAAGCCCTGCATACGTTTAATGCTCCTCTCAACAAATAAGATCAGCTCCTTTCCCCACAATTCAATAACATACATTTCGATTATTCAACTCTCCATATCCTATACAAGATTTAGCCTTCTTGTTCGTATAATGGCAAGACTAAACAACATGACCCCTCACTAAGAACAACCCTCGCTACTGCCGCCATTGCTCCTGTATTTTACAAAAACTTCAAATGACAACGGAATAAACGGCATGTGATGATCCGTTTATGTTAGGTTATAAGTTAACTTTACAGCACAACTTCAACGTAAGGAGTTGATTGAGTGCAACAGAAGGATATGTCTTAGTCCACCATTAGCTATCAACACATATACTGCAGATGATCCAGCTCACACTCCCTATACGTGACCACGCTCGCACGCAACGAACATCATCACGTTCAAATCACACAAATTTCTCCTATATAACCCACATCAAAATCATCAAACCAACTTTAAACATTTTAGAATTCTTGTACATATGTGCCGTACATCAGTAAAAACTACTCTTCCCTCACATAACGATTATAGTAGTTACACGATTTTTAAAACACTTCTGACTATATGAAAACCTCCCAGATGGCAAAAGTTCTCGATCTGCCTAAACAATTGTAATATACATCACATTGATATTTATGGATTTTTTCGAGTGCAGACAATGTGTAATTACAATGTCTCATGCAGTGAATAAGATAAGTTTCCTCAACGGTTCTCTCTGTTTATTAAAGATTGCTAATTTAGAATTATAAGAAAAATTATTCATGAAACATTATCCCTTCAATATATAAAATAAATCAATAAATAACCACTTATTCATTTTGAATAAATAAAATGTATGATACATCATTATAATTTGAAGTACGTAGCTCCTAATGATTGTTTCCGAGTTGTCTAATTCTGTTAAAATTTAACTTGTTTGTTTATATATACTGTAACATTTTGTGACTTAATTTAATAACAAGTGAAATGCTTATTTGAATTAACTGAACAAATGTTTTATAGTATTGTATAACGATAGTAGAATTATTTCAATCTTATCATGTACTAAGTTGCTATATTATATATTTTTAATTATTTGTAGTCCTGAGTAGATGGATCAGATCGAAACTTCGAAAATCGTCGTTTATTATCTTACCTAAATAAAGTTCTTCATCACAAATGTTAGTTGTCAATAAAGCCCTAGTGTAGTTGCTTATTCAGTTGTATTAAAAAATAAATAATATATATATAATAATATAAAATATAATAATATTAATAATAATAATATAATATATATTAATAATATCAAAATAATAATATATAATAATATAAATATATAATATATAATATAATAAATAACTAATATATAATAATATATATGAATAAAAAAATAATATATAAGTATATAATATATATATATAATATATATGTATATACATATAGTTATATATATATATATATAAGCTAGCTATACTATAATATATATTATATATATATAATACCTATATATATATATATACGTATACTATATATATATATATATATATATATATAAATATATACTTATATAATATATACTATATATATACATAATATACGTAGTATAAATATATATATATAGTATAATAATATATATATATAATAGTATGTAGTATATATATATATATACTAGTATATAGTATATATATAGTATATATATACACTATAGTCGCATATATATTATATTATATTATAAGATAGCATATACGTATATATACGTATATATATAATTATAATATTATAAATATATATAATATGAAATAATAGTATATCTGATTACATATTTACCATATTATCATACTTTAAATATTACATATTATTATAGAATATAATATAAAACTAATCACGTCGATAATTATAATATAGTAATAATAATAATAATATAAAATTAATAATAAGACAAAATAATAAATATAAATAGATACACTAATATATATATATATACATAATATTATATATATATACTATATAATAATTAAATATATATATAATATATATAAATATATAATATTAATATTATAAATAAAAATACTATATATATAAAATAATAATATAAATATAGTAATATAATATTATAAATATATATATATATATCAATTAATATAATAATAAATAATAAAATAGTATAATATTAACTATAACAAAATATAGTATAGTACTAATATTTATTATAGAATATAATATATATATAGCTTATATATATACTTAAAAAAATAATATTGGTAAAGCAGGCTGGAAGAAGGAAGATAATAATATATATATATAATAATAAATATATAGTATAATAAACAATAATAAATATAAAAATGATATATATATTAAGACCTAAAATATGATACTACCATCATATATAACTAGAAAATAAACAATAATATTATACTATATATCAATAACGATAATAATAAGATAACAAACTCATATAAAAGCTAACTAAATACATAATAAATAATATGTAAAATAATTACACACATAATAATACATAATACCAATGCTAAATAAAACTCGTATATCACAATAAATATAGATATAAACAAACCATAAAATAAAATTAACATACCTATAATAAGATAGCTCCAATAACTAACAAATAATAATAACTATAATCGTATATACCTTATACTTCCTTTAAATAACATAATAACTGATTATTAAACAGGAAAATTACTCAAAACTCATTATTGAAAGAGGTTCTTGATTATCCCAACGCGATATAGAGTTAATATAACTTTAATATAGCGTATCATTTAAAATAATGAATAAAACAAATTGTATAATATATCAGTACTATACCTAGCCAAGTGTATACCACAACATATGCATCATTATAAAGCTAAACTTATACAGATAATTATACCAACTCATACTATATATATATAATTCAACAGTATCTAATATATATAATAGTAACTGGATCTCCTAAGTCAATACAACGTTTGGATAATAATATACTTAAATAATATAATATAAATAATATATATGAAACGATAATATAATAATGTATATATTAATATAATAGATTACATAATATATAATAGTTATATCTTATATAACTAAGAACTAAATATAATATAAATATATAGAAAAAAAAATACTATAAAATAATTATATAATACATAGTATTAATAATGAGTTAAATTAAATTACTAAAATATAATATAATAAAATATTACTATAATATAATAGATAATAGATAATAATATAATATATAATATATAATAAAATATAACTGGTAATCTATAATTACACAATCCGTATAT
>JABUQX010121446.1:0-15000 GCA_015478945.1 Trachelipus rathkii
ACTGTGCCGTACACCACACACTACACACCCTTGGACAGACACCATGGGCTTCAATTTTTGCCACTGGTAATTTCTTGGTCCTTCCTTGTACGCGGGCATAGCCCTTTTTTGATATCTTAACCTTGTTTGATTCTGATATTTTTCGGCTTGATCCTTTGCAGATACCATAAACCTTAAACCGTAAGCCTAACCCTGAAACCATCCTATTCCTAACTAACGTAACCTAAAACCTAACCTTAACCTACACCTTACACCTAGCCTACAACCTACACCAGCCTACACACAGCCTTCACTAGCGTAACCTGACACCTAGGCCTACACCCGCATACACCTATCCTTACATGCACCAGGCCCTCCACCCAGCCTTGAGGCTATCCAGGGTAACTGATGCCGTACCCTTCTGGTAGGGGATCTGTCTAACAGGTGTTCACTTTTACACTCACACACTCGAAGCTCAATTTTGTTGCTTCATCTTTGATGACGTCATTTTTGATACCATCTATATTGATGATTCATTCTTTTGATGATCATCTTTGTCTACTCTAGATCATAGCCGCCCACCAGCCGCAGCAATGCCCCCTCTCCGCAAAAGTATGGGAGGATCCGCACCCGTTGAGTGCGAGCCCCCCCGAGCGAATGAATAATACTAATACTAAAGTCATTCATGTTTTATTTCATACTTAAACATTCAAAGAATTTTTTTTTCAAATATACTATGAGTCAGTTCATTTTTATTCATACTTAAACATTTTTTTTTTATTAAAGAACAGTTTTTCGCCGAACCTAAAAGTGTAACTCATTACAGACCTATTATAACACATATATTTATTAACCATTATTTTATTAATACTTTACTTAATTACTTTTTAATTTATAAATTTTTTAAAAATTGTATGGAAGAAGAAAAAAACCAGAGGTGTCTGATAAATAAACATTTTATTTTACTAACAAAGTTGTACGAAATTTTATTTAAAAACATTAACTTTACATAACTTAAAGCAGTAAATCAGGTAAATCAATAGAGGTGTTTACCTAACACCTAGGGGGATTAGTAGGCTTTTGTTTTATGGCTTTACTGCTTTAACTCTATGTTTTACTGCTTTTAACTCAGTTTACTGTTAACTTATAAGTGTACTGCTAAACTCACATATTTCATATGCATTACATACCTTAAAGCGGTTAAATCAGTAAAATCAATAGAGGGGTGTTACCTACACCTAGGGGGTAGGGTATGCTTTTTGTGTACGGCTTTCTGCTTAACTACAGATGTTTCTACTGCTAACTCATGTTTTACTGCCCTTAACTCATGTTTACTGCTACTTGATAAGTGTACTGCTTTTGACTAATCAGTCGCATCCGGACTCAAAGGGTTAAATCAGTAAATCAATAGAGGTGTTACCTAACACCCTAGGGATTAGTTGCTTTGTTTTACTGCTTACTGCTTTAACTCATGTTTACTGCTTTAACTCATGTACTCCTTTTAACTTATATGTTTTACTGCTTTAACTCATATTATTTACTGCTTTAATACCTATTTAAAGCGAGTTAAATCAGTAAATCAATAGAGGTGTTACCTACACCTAAGGGATTAGTATGTTTTTTTTATTGCTTACTGTCCTTAAACTCATGTTTTACTCTTTAACTCATGTTTTTACTGCTTTAACTCACATGCTTACTGCTTTAACTCTCTGCTTTACTGCTTTAACTCACATGTTTTGACTGCTTTAACTCATATATTTATTAACATGATGTTTTTATTGTTTTTAATACTTTATATTATTATTTTTATTATATTTATTAGTTATTATTTTATTTTATTTTTATTATACTTAGTGTATTTACTTTCAGGCCTCCTTGTTATATATTAGAACACAACAATACACACGCACACAACACAGCACACACACACACCCCACACACACACACACACACACACCACTTACACTTAGACACATTCACATATACACTTATACACACACTCACTTATACACTACAATTACACTTATACACATGCGGGTCACACACACACACACCACACACACACTTACACCTTATTACACACATTTCACATATTGCACTTTATACACACATTCACTATTGCACTTTCATTTATCCATAGAACTTACATTTACACTTACACTCACACACACAAGCACACACTTACACTCACCACAGATTTACTTACACTCACACACAGGAATTTACTTACACACACAGATACACTTACTCGCTCACCCCCCATACACACACACAATCACACACCACACACACAGGACGAAATGCAGCACACACGAACCAAGCGGACGACACAGACCAGCCCCCCACGCACAGTCACTAAAAAAACGTTAAATTTATAAAACATTTTATGTAATTAATACAACATTTAATACTCATCAAATATAACTAAAATTATTCCCCAATATCCCAAAAATAACCCCTGACAATCTGATACCAAAAAATATTATTGACTTAATATGTTTAAAAATTTAAACTATCAGAAAACTTACTAACTAAATAATTAAAAACATATAAACGACCTCTAAAATCTTAAATGATGGTAATCAGTTAGGAAGGATGCCCATCCCCCTACCCAAGAGCATCGTTCTCCTGGGCATCGGTCAAACCACGAGCCCATGAATAAGTATAAAAAATAACAAAAAAGCAACAAAGAGTATTTTAATAAAATCATTCTAAGTTTTTATTTAAAAATTAACAATTTATTCACTTACATTTATATTATTTCAAAGGAGTTTAACTAAAAATATTTCAAAGGTTTTTTATAATAAACTGATTTCTTTTATTATTTTATTATTATTATCTATGTACATTTGACAATCCACACGAGAAAAACACAACAACCCGCACTCCTTACAGACACAAAACTGACCTCTCTCTGTAAAAATGTGTTGAAATAACATACTTTTGGCCTAAATTTAGGATTAAATCCTTTTGTATCCCGCGGTGATTTAAGCCTAATTCCTTTAAAATATATTTTCAAACTGACCTTTTTTCTGTAAAATTGTGGCTGCATAACTACGGTTAGGCCTAAAATTGGAGGCCTTAATTATGGATAATCCTTTTTGTAAGACGGGCTAATTTATTTAATAATTCCATGGTCAAAAGGCTAATTTCCCAGTAATAGACAAGAATTCATTGTATAAATTATTATTTTTATAAATTATTTCAAATGAAACTGCTGGATCGGTAAGATTCCTTTTAAGCAGGAAGAAGGAAATGGTTTCCTTACTTGTGATTGGTCGGAGTAGTTTTCCCTAGTTCATAAGCTAACCACCAGGGCCTCAGCATGAGCCCCACCCGCAAAGCAGCCAACCCCGCACCGAATCCGCCCGCCGCGTCCCGACCGCCGCGTCGCGCGCAGGCGCAATATTTTCGCGTCCCGCCGCCGCGTGCGCCCGCAGGCGCGTGACCGCAGCAGGTACCCGCAGCCGTTAGGTGTTATTTACTCATGCCTTATTGTTATTATTATTTTAGAACACAACATACACACACACACACCACACACACTACACATAACGTATAATTTATTAAACATTTTTTTGTTATTTTATTATGTTATACTTCATGCTATTGTTATTATTATTTAGAACACCCACATACACACACACCCACACCACACACACACACACACACACACACACACACACACACACACACACACACACACACAACAACTTACTGTATTTAATTTATTAATTTATTAAAACATTTTTATTTTATCTTTGATTATTATACTTAGTGTATTTTCTTCAGTGCCTATTTGTTATTATTATTTAGGAACACACAT
Source organism: Trachelipus rathkii (assembly GCA_015478945.1). Lineage (NCBI taxonomy): Eukaryota > Metazoa > Arthropoda > Malacostraca > Isopoda > Trachelipodidae > Trachelipus > Trachelipus rathkii. Next base: position 3,806 of record JABUQX010121446.1, read on the forward strand.
GCCACACCCACTTACACATTACGCACCCACCCACTCGATATGTTTGATGCCCGCAACTTTGATGCCTCGGCTTTTGATGCCTCAACTTTTGATGCCTCAGCTTTTGATGCCACAACTTTGATGCCTCAGCTTTGATGCCTCAACTTTGATCCCTCAGCTTTTGATTGCCTCGGCTTTTGATGCCTCAACTTTAATAACTTAGCTTTGCACCTCAGCTTTGGTTTTTCATCTTTGATGACTCATCGTTGATGGCGTCATCTTTGAAACCACCTATATTGATTGATTCATCTTATATAACAGTTACAGTACAATATTTACACTAAAACACACACATTACACTATATCTCTTATTCAACATACGCACGTAACACATAGACCACGTTACGTCACCATAGACACTTTACACTCACACTACACACAATATATATAATTATATATATTATATATATATTACTATAATATATATATATATATTATATATAACTATATATAATATATATATATATATATATATATATATTATATAGTAATATATATATATATAATATATATATATATATATATATATATATATATATATATATATATATATATATATATTATATATATATTTCTCATTCGGCGGAAATTTGCCGGCCTGCGCGTGGTGCGCACGCGGGGGCGGAAGGAGCGCGGAAATATGCGGGTTGCGGCGCAACGCGGCCGCGGCTCGACGCGGCGGTGACGCAACAGCGGCCTGCGGAGCAGTTGGCTGGCCTGTTGTGGGTGGGCTCAATTGCTAGCCCTGTGTGGTTAGCTTATGAACTAGGGAAAATACTCCGACCAATCACAAGTAAGGGAAAACATTTCCTTCTTACCTGCCCTTAAAGGATCTTACCGATCCAGGACATGTTTCAGTTTGAAATATATTTTATAAAAATTTAATAATAACAATGATTTTCTTGTCTATACTGGAATTACCTCTCTCTCGCTGGCGCATGTCAGGAATACTTAGCCCGGTCTACAAAAAAAAGGCTTATCTAATTTAGGCCTAAACTTTAGGCCTCCTAACGTAGTTATTGCCCAATTTTACAGAAAAAGTCAGTTTGAAATTATTTTGACCAATTAGGCTTAAATCACCCCGGGATACAAAAAGGGATTATCTAAATTTAGGCCTAAAGTAGTTATTCAAACACATTTTACAGAGAAGAGGTCAGTTTCGTATCTGTAGGAGTGCGGGTTGTTGTGTTTTCTCGTGAGGATTGTCAATGTACATAGATAATAATAATAATAATAAAGAACCGAATATTAAAAAAAACTTTTTGGAAATATTTTTTAGTTAACATTCGAGTGAATAATATAAATGGAAGTGAATAATTGTTATTTAAATAAAACTTATGAATGGATTTTTCAAAAATACAATGGTTATGTTAGCAGAGAAGAACTTATTTTGTTATTTTTATTACTTATTTTACATGGCTAAAGATGGGTTTTGTAAAGCAGGTATGTATAGTCAGATTAGCAACCAAAACGTGTTGCATAGCTTGCGCTGTAGAGTGTGTATTATTATTATTGAGATTGCTGGGCTGACCTTACTGATTTACTGATTTATTGCTTTAAGGTATGTTAATTTAATTAATATATGATTATATTATAATTTATTATTATTTCTATAAAATTTTATTGTGAAAATTTAGTTATTTTTTTTATTAACTTTATTTGTTTATAAAATTATAAATACTCAATATATATAGATTTATTACACTATAAGTATATCTTCTCTCTCGTTCAAAGATACTGATTGATTCTCATAATAGAGCAGTCTTTAAGGAACGTGTACGAATAGATCAACTGTCTCTAGACTCTATTAATCTTTAGAATTATTATAGATAGCCAGTAATATAAGAGATAACATAGTGTTGTTCTACGTATCATCATAACTAAAATTTTGTCTGACATATACTATTAGATTAGCCGTTCTATTTAAGTGTAAGTGAGCTGTGTTACGTAGATCAGGGAAAGCTGTGTATTTCTATGTCGTCATGACAGTCAATGAGAGCCATGAATAGTGCATTTTCACCCCCCCCCCCCAACCTTATTTTGAACGTAATATATCAGGTGGGTGATAGTGTGTGTGGGTTTAGCTCGGGTGCCCCCCGTAAGGGAGCGTAAGCCAAAAAGCTGAGAATTCGTAAGGTTACATTAATAATAATAATAATAATAATAATAAAATAATAATAATAATAATAAAATAATAATAATAAAAATAAAAATAATAATAAAAATAATAAATAATAAAAATAATAAAATAAATCGATAGTGAGTGTCTGTGTAGATAAAATCTGAGATTGTGCGGATAGTTAAGATAAATTCAATATAGTGATAAATGTGTGATATGTAATCTGGATGAATAGAATAGATAAGTAAGTAAGATAATTAATATCTAGTTAGTAGTAAGTGTGTATAAGATATAATAATACTGATGATAATAATAATAATAATAATAGATGAAGTATTTTCATAAAATTAAATGTAATAGTAATAAATAATTATAAAATTTAATGATATTAAAATGTGTACAATGATGACTGATCAGTTCTTGTTGTTATAACAATATTTTACGTGAATGATGTGTGATATATATTGTAGTCGAAGTAATTTAAAATGTTAGGTTAGATGCGTTGTTCAAGTTATGATCAGATATTGAATCGTTAGGATTATTTTGTAATATATTGAGTATATATGATTAATAATGATGTATATATTTACGTGAATATAATGTGTGTATAATTAGCTCGTCATAGATGATATGTGTGTTTCTAAGTGTAAGTGTAGTTTGTGTGTGTGTGTGTGAGTGTAGTGTGTTGTAGTGTTAGTGTGTAGTTTAGGTATGTGTAGTGTGGTGTGTAGTTAGTAGTGCTGAGTGTATAGCAATATGTGTGTTCAACTATGTTAATATTTGTTTATTATTGCAACATCAACTCACACTCAGCACATGAAACGCATACGCCAATCGCTCGACGTGTTAGTTGTAAAAATTAAGAAATACCGCATAAATAAACACAGTAATCAAACCGAACTGATTGTTGAAAAGATATATAGAGGTAATAAAAACCGTATATCAAAAAACACCAAAAATAAGACGGATTCATGTAATGTATAATTTACAATATATTGAGTATCATAGCTACGCCTCCATCAAAAACTACCATAGTTGAGTTAAAGCCTATAGTAAAGCAGAGAGTTAAAGAGTAAACAGTGAGTGTAAAGCTCTATAGTAAACATGATAGTTTAAAGCTATAGTATATAAACATGTGAGTTAAAAGCAGTAATTATAAGCCAATAATAAAACATATAATAAGCTAATAACTAATACCCCCTACTTGGTTTGTAGTATACTACCTCTATATTTGATATAACTTGATTACTGTCTTATAATATAGGTATTGTAACGTTAATATATATATAATATGAGTTAAAGCAAGTAATAATAATATAAGTATTTATATTTAAAGCCTACTATATGTTATATAACTATGAGGTTATAAATAGCTATAAGTAAAATCAGAGTATTTATAAGCTCATGATAAAGTCAATTATAATAACTAAATAATGCAATACTAATCCCCCTATTATAGGTAGTTATATAGGTAACACTCATATTAGCATTTATACTGTATTTACCGTACGTTTAAGGTATGATAATGTCATAATAAATATAGTGAGGTTATGAGCTAATAAGTATATAAATTATTAATAGTTGAAAGCTAAGTATTATAAATACTAGAACGTATTAAAGCTCAAGTTATATAAACATTTGAAGATATAATGCAGTATATAAAACATGAGTATAATAGCTATATGTAAAGCAGTATAAACAAATAGTACATTAATATAATCGCCCCCTACTAATAGGTTGATTATTATGAGTATAACTACCTCTAAATTAGATTTACTGATTATTACCGCCTTTAAGGTATATATATTAGTATGCTAATAAATTATAGTTGATAGATTAATATAGGGCCAGTATAAAATATACTATATTTAAAGTCAGTAATAATAAATGCTTATAATTTCCTAATATCAAAGGAATTTTACAATTAAGCAGTTATAAGCAGTATAAACTAAAAAGTACCTACTAATACCTACTCACTATAGGTGTTATATATATATAAGGTATACAACCTACTATTGATTTTACTTGATTTACTGTGCTTTAAGTTATGTAATGATTAATGTTATATATTTAATATTTAAAATTTCTGATCCTAATTGTTAGTTAATATAAATGTTTATTTTATCTCAGACACTCTGTGTTATATATTTTTCTTTACTTACATATACAATTATAATAAATATTTATAAATTATATAAAAGTATATAAAGTAATAACTGGTTATCATAGTATAAAAATATTATATTGTTAATTTAAATATATATGTGATTAAAATAATACATACTGTCTGTAATGAGTTACAGTATTATGTTCGCGTTCTATCGTAAAAATGTTTTATTTATAATAAAATAAATGTTTATATGTATGAATAAATAAATGATATGAACTTATATATATATATTGAAAATAGAAATTTATTTTAATTATTAATGATATTGAATATTAATATAATAATTTTATTTTATACTATATTTATGTAAGTCTCCTGTAATAAATCTCTCTTAGTTCTTGCTCGTGTTCCACTAAGTTTTAGGGAGTCCTTGTAAAATCTAGATTTTCATTCCACTAGTGAAATTTAAGGTACTAGCTACACTAGTTGACCAAAGCCATGAAATTGAAGGGCTGTGTTGCTATCCCTCTTGCCAACAGTGACGTGTGAAAATTATAAAAATAAACCCCATGGGAGAGAATTGTCACGATCGCTTTGGAAGTTAATACGTATTTCGTTCACTGAGACTGCACATTTGTAATTTTGTCAAGATCAATTTTTTCGGGTTTTAATTTGTTTTCTTTCTTTTTCTTTGCTGATTCATTGATAACTCCTTTTGTCACATTAGCACACCCATTATTATCGATGCTATTATAATATATATATATTATAGAACATATATAATATATAATAGATATGAAGAAATATAATATATATATAATGAGAGAAGAAGAGATATAGAATATATAGATGATTAATGAGAGATATATATTAATATATAAGAGTATATAGTTTACTTATTTTAAGTACATAAAAAGTACTGTAAGTACTATAACAGCAGCTTTAATACTATATATATATAGAAGTAAATAAGTATAAGTATATAATATATATATAATAGTATATTTTATATATATATATATAGTATATATATTATAAGATAGTATAATAGTAAGAGTATATATATAGATATTAATGCAGAGAGATATGAGATATAGTATATATAAGCATTATAAGCTAGATAATAGGATAGTATAATATAGTATATATAATATATAATTATATATTAAATTGTGAAATTGTTATTGATTTCAATATATAAGTATATATAGAAGTAATATTATATATATTAATATAGCTATATATAAGATATATATATAAGTATAGTAAGGGGTAATAGCGGAGTAGTATATATTTAAGTATATAGAGTATAGTAGTAGAAGGGGTATAGAGAGTAGTGGAGTATGGGTATAGTGAGGAAGGTATAAAGTGATAGGTAGGGTAATATATGAGGGTGTATGAGTAAAAGGGGGTAGAATGAGTGTACTACCAGAGAGAGATAAGAGAGAAAGAGCAATGAATAAGTTATGAGAAGAGAATCTACTTGCGTTAATAGTGCAAAAAAGGCCAGATAAAAAAATAAGAATTTCAGAGAGAACACTAAGAAAGTCAACACGCTACCGGAGAGAGAAGACGAAGAAAAAGAAACGGACAATCCGATAAAGAGCGTCTGGAGAGACAACAAATAAAAATTTTTAAATATAAAACACATACGACAAGCTACTGAGCACTACACTCGAACAGCTAAACTCCACCGTACGAGCGACCTACACACCTGAGCGCACACAGGAGTCAGGGCGAAATGACGTCTTTGTAGACGACACAGCACAAGCAACGACACACACAACACACACACACAACATATATATATATATAATATATATATATATATATATATAGTTATATATATAATAGTATAATATAAGATAAAGTATATATATTATATTATATATATATATAATATATATAAAGAGAGTTTCGAAAAAGAAACCCTTGGTTTTATAATGGTAAGGCACTCTATTCATGAAAACTTTCAATATGAAGAATTAAACAGACATTAATAAGTACTAAGCGAATGGAAATGAGTACAAAACATTTATTGTCTATGAAGCACGTCTATACACTATATTAAACCTACCTTATCAGCAAACATGACGGGAGTCTAAATTAAAATTCTGTTGTTGTCAGAATTTTTTCCACTCGTGGTGTATGTGTTCCATTTGTGTTTTTTTATAACGCACTCAGTTGAAAACTAATGGGATGATTTTAAAATATCCATTATCCGTATAAAATTGGATTCCTTATTTTTATTTTCACTTCTGAGTGTTGCTCCTCGCTTAGATAGGGAATACAGAAAGTTTGATATATGTTCAAAACCAGATTCTATCTTATTCCTTACGTGTTGGTAAGCGTCTTGTCTCTAATAGTATATCTGATGGGATTTAATGCACTCTATCATATGATTGGTGTGGTTTTGAAGTTCTGCGATGCTGTTGGTCATGTGCTGAATTGATGCAGTTCTTGTTCCAGTCTTGAGTCTGACATTTTCCTTCTCGCCAGGCTCACAATAGATTCATTCTATATTTCTCTGTACTTAATTAGCTCATCAGTTTTGCATGAATGTTTTAAAGCACGCTTGTTTTGAAGATTTGTTAATATGTGTGGGAGGAACGTAAATTTACCCTTTTTTTAATCGTGATATTTCTTTGTACGGGTTATACAGAGTGATCGCTTCTATAGCGGATGAAAACGGATATTGATGTCTATGAAAGGCAAAGTAAGCGGAGAGAACAGGGAAGTAGATTTATTCTCTGTGGAATTTTGATATTTTACAGGGTCTCGAGGTAATAGGTACACCATAAGATAACCTTTTAGTTGCTTTATTTGATTATCATAAGAATAATGTGATAAGGCTTCACTAACGCTCGAACGACTTAAATTGGTACTAAAGTGTATGTGCTGTGTTTCTGTATTAAGGAATGGAGGTGAACAAATGTGAAATGCTATCAAATATAGGGCGGACAGGACAGCAAGTTTTGTGTTTTTGGTGTGATTGGAAAGCCAGTGAATATAGTTGGGTGCAGGAATAAAGTCAGGGTCATATAGTATATATAGTATTCTTAAACTTTAAGAGAGTGAGAGAAGAGATGAGAGATCATATGATAAATTAGAAGGAATTTACTAAATAGGAAATTAGAATCCTCTTATGGGGTGTATAGACTAAATATATAAAAAAGTGTAAACATAATCAAAAATTCAACTGCCAGAAGCTCGAAATTGTGTAAATGAAATTATGCAGATAGCAAAGGCAAGTAAAGTTATTGAGAAGAGTGTGGGAAAAGAATGTAAAATAATTATTTCAATTAACCATGAAAATATGTAAACAGCCTCACCCAATATTTTCCGTTGGCTCTTCCAATCACAACCAAAAAAACACAAATAATTGCTGTCACTAGTCCGCACCTATATTTGATAGCATTTCGCATTTGTTCACCTCCAATCCTTAATACAAGAAACACAGCATATACACAGTACCTTTAAATTTCTACTTTACCCTGACTATTTCAACAATCATCTTGCCTATAAAAAAGCTAAACTAAAAAATTCCTACCATACCGAACACGTAACAAAAATTCCTACAACAATATCTCACCTGTTTTCCTACATGCTTTTATACATTAAAACATTCACAAACGTTCACTCCTAAGATAACATCACTCTTAAGACGTCTCAGAATACACTATCACGTTTAAAAAATTAGAAAATTACGTCCCTCCCATATCACATAGTACAGAAATCTTTCAAAACAAGCTGTTAACCACATTCCATGCAAAATGAATACATACCCCATACATAGGGAACTAATGACCTGAAAGAAGGAAAATAACAGATAGTTTGGAGATCTGAGAATATATGATTGCATCAATATCTACAGTACACTTACCTAACGTACATCGCTAGAAACTTCAATTAACCACCACCCCACCAATATAAATGGCACCTCCTTATAAGGGCTCTCAATGCCGTTAAAAGTATAATCCATCAGAAAACATTGAGAGCAAGGCCTACCTATCTCGTAAAATAAGGAGAGAGGAGTGCGTAGGGAGCAATTGCATTGAACTACACTGACAAGGACAACCATATGATTATAATAGATCCTATATACATAAATGAATATTTTAAAATATCATCTCCAATATTTTAACAAATCCTTAAAAACAATAACACCTACCAACTGGAACAAATCTCACATCAACAGAATATTTAAATTCACTCTGTCATTTGCCTGAAGAGGTCTTAATTAGAAGACGAAAGCTGGAGAAATATTGAATACATTCATTCACGATTTAGGTGATTAATTGTAAATTACTTATGAAAGATTTTCATCTTCCCAGAATAATAATTACTAAGCCATACTTACGAATATAAATATATTTATAAAATAACTACAAATAAAATTTATTTTCTTATTTCATATAATAATATATATATATTTATAATGATATATAATTATATATATATATATTAATATACAATTTATAATATTATAAATATATATATATATATATATATAGTATATATATAATATATAATATACTATATATATATATATATATATATATATATTATTAATATATATATATTAATATATATATTATATATATTTATATATAATATATAATATATACTATATGGTTGTGGTAGAGTGTGGCAGAAGAGTGGGATGAAGAACTCTGGGACAGCTATTTCACAGTATATTAATGTTAGGTAGAGTGAAGACAGTTGAATAGATATGGTTTTAGACATCATAAAAAAACCTTTGGTTTTTATGGATTATCAATAAATAATAATCCAGATAACTAATGATGAAAAAAGAATAATACCATAAGAGATGAGAAAAATAAACACTAATAAGTAATAATAATTATATATAATAATAAAATTTACATTATAACATAATAATAAATCACACTAGAGAATATACCATAATAAATTAGAAGACTCAAATGTGTATTTTTATATAGCGTACAACGGACCAAGAGTAATAACTAGGCGAATCTCTATAAAACTGATCTTATTATTTAAGGGATAGTAAGCCTTTTTTGTGTATAGGAAGGAATGGAATGAATATTTTGCGTTTCCTCTAATGGGTAACGCTAAACCTAACCTCTAGACCTAACCTAAGTTATCTCTATATATCTCCAAATCAACTAAGCTCACACTAACACTATTATCCTAAATTTACCTTATTAAGCATCATTTAAGCCTTGAGAATTTAGATAATTTGTTATATAAATAGAATTATTCCGCTGCCGCTAGGATATATCTATCTTATATATTTCCATATCCAGAGGGCTGACCTGCGCCTCCGTTGTATGTCGTAATACTGGTTTATATTGTGTCATTAATATATATCTAAAACTTTATATATAGTTTAATTGTTTTTACTGTAGGAATTATAATATAGGATTATATTTAACTATCATATATATAATAATTATAGCAACGTGTATAATAATATTATATATATACTAATAATATATAATAGTGTTAATTAATAATCTTATCGATAATATATCAAATGGTTGGGTATACAGAAATAAAATTTAAATTTTCTATTTAGAGACTTATATCCATAATATGGAAATTCAAGTCGCGCGGAGTGATATGTGGCTAATGCGTATATTTTATTTTAATATATATTATACTATGATCCCTCAGTTAACCAATAATAATTAAAAAATTGAGAAATAAAACAGAAGAATAACACAATTAGAACAAAAAACGCGAGAGAAACATCAATTTTGCGATATTTTAAATTTAGAGTTATGAGAATAATACTCACATAAATATATAATAAAATATAAGGAATATATTAATTAATAATATCAATAATTAAATGTGTACATTAAATATAAAAATAATATAGGCCCTAAGTCAAATAAGACTCCTAATTTTCACTGAAACTAATAAAAAATTAATAATGTATAATAATAATAACCTAAAAAAAGGTTAATTAAAAATTCATAAATAACATATATAATTGAATTATATATAATAATAGTGTAATAATAATTATATTATATCATAAAATAAATATTGGATAATATTAAAATAATAATAATATATAATATAGAATTTATAAATACATTACATAAAATAATAATAATAATAATACATAATTAGGAGCTAATTCTAAACAATATATAATTAACATAATAATTAAAAATATTCAATATAATCTTGTATTCATAATGTTTTGATTGAAGATATTAATAATTGATCACTTGTCCAATATATTTGAAGAGCAAAATGTTCATTATAACCAAGTTAATTAGTCTACAGAAAATAATTTTCCTTAGTATCTTAAATATGTCTAACTAATTGCATACCACCACGCTCGTAACCATCGTTTCCTTTTGACAAGCACAGTAACATTATCAACACATCGGTAAGGAACAAAAATGATATATAATATATACTATATAATAATAATCCTAAATTTAAATAAAAATACCGGAATCTTTCATAATCACTAAATACGACAGTAAGTTAAGTACATACAAATACAATATTTATATTCTTTTCTTATACAGAAATAAAATATAATTTTAAATATATTAATTGAGAAGTATATTCCTCTATATAAAATATACAGATAAATACACTATACATATATAAATAATAATCATAATAAATATAAAAATAATAATAATAATAATATAATCCAAATGGCTAATTCTGAATAACAAGCAACAACCGATATTTTCCTAGAGAGAGCGCGGGACATAAATTCTTGTTATAGAGATGTTACCAACTCGTTCATTCTGTCTAGTGGTGGATCCCTCTCTATGACAATTGCACTATTCGAATGTAACATCAACCATATAACACCCACAATCTATACAATAAACTACTCCATCAATTATACTACTTCTTCATATCACATTTATAATCAATAACTCATATCTCACTTAAATAGATATT
>JABUQX010121446.1:20000-43090 GCA_015478945.1 Trachelipus rathkii
ATGTTCTTGAGGCGAAATTAAATTTTTTTTATTTCTATAGGGGATGATGACCTGACTGTTACTATAACCTACGCTATTACGTACCTTACACACTACTTACTCATTACTTTACTTAAACCTATACCTTCACCCGCTTACCACCCCGATTTAGCCTTGACCTTGATCCTGTTACGCGCCTTACCTTGAGCTCTAAGAGGCGGGCTGAGGAGCGGGACTCTAACCTATTCTTAGACAAATGGAACCAAAACCAAACGCAAACGCAAAAAACCAAACCTACACTAACCTAACCTAACCTAACCTAACCTAACCTTAACACTAATACCTAAACCTAACCTAACCTAACCTAAACCGAACCTAACCTAAACCTTAACCTACCTAACCTAACCTACCTAACCTAAGCCACTAAACTAACCTAACCTAACCTAAACCTAACCTACCTAACCTAAACCTAAACCTAACGCTATACCTAACCTAACCTAAACCGTAACCTATACCTAACCCTCATATTTCACAACTACAGAACACCCGCACGAAACCAAATAACGCATAAGCCGCCCATAAAACATATATTACTCCGCTCACACAGATGGCTACCTGTAAATTGTTTATTTTTAATATTGAGAGATACCAACACTACTCTCGTTCCTGGTGGCCGTTCAAGATCAAGCTATATAAGTGTCCATATTATAATAAGGGACCCACTGACTCATATTATTTAGACGTGAGAAAACCATATATAAATATATATACATGAGTAAATATAATAATAATTATATAGGAATAGCCTAATAAAATGAAATTAGATATTTCAGGTTATTCTTACTAGTATTTCTACATGATTCCTACTTATCATATATACAATTTCTAAAATATAATATTAACTAGCTTTAACTGAGTATTATAGCATCTATATACTCTATGAGGTATATAGATATATATTATATAATTATATCTGGTAGGAGTTTAAGATATATAATGCTCTACAGTAGATCCTTAACGAGCATATTGGAAAATGTTGAATTGGCAACCATTTTTGCTGAGCCCCAGGTGCTAACAGAACTATTCTGATTAATCCAATTTCCTGTAAAATAACTTCCGTTGACGCAAGTCAAACATTATTTATGGGGTCCAAAACGGGTGCAATTCAGTTTTAGAACTGCCATTATAGACAATGGTGTGATATATATAAATTGCGACGAGTCACTATTCTTCTTTGAGCTCGCAGTTCATTTTTCCTATAATAAATTATAGAACAAAATTGAAAGGAATCTTAATTTTACAATATTAATAGTTAGTACAGAGTATTATTTATCTAAAACAAATGTGACAAATTACTAATTGTATTGGAAAGATGGAAACCTATATTAGTTTGTTGTAGAGAAGATCCATATGTGGAGCGATCGGTTTAATTCCATATATTCCCTTGAACCCAGGCGTAAGACAATTACTTGCGAGTGTTATTCGAGTACTTTCGATGCAGTACGACGTTGCGACGTTATATCTAGGTGGTGTGGTGTACGCGGCCTTTAGCAAATTTAGTGGATAATAATAATAATAAATCCACATTAATTAACAGATAATAAATAATAATAATAAATAATATATAATAATAATAATAATAATTAATAATAATAATAATAATAATTAATATATAATAATAATTAATAATAACAATATAATAATAATAATAATAATAATATAATAATAATAAATAATAATAATAATAATATAATATAAATAATAATAATAAAATAATATAATAATAATAATAATATATATAATAATAATATATTAATAAAAAATAATGATAATTTATTAGTAATATGATTATTATTATTATTATTATTCATTGGATTATTAATTATTATTATTATATTTAGCTCTATTATTATTATTATTATCATTATTAATAATATAATAAATAATAATAAATAATGAAAATAATAAATAATAATAATAATAATAATAAAATATATAATAATCAATTCGAATTAATAATAATAATAATATAATAATAAATAAATTATATAAATAATATATATATACCTATACATTATATATATATTATCAATATTTTTATACTACCTATATATATATATTATTACTAACACTCATATATATATATATAGTAATACTATAGATACATATTATTATTATTAATAATAATAATGATAATAATAAAATAATAAATAAATAATAATAATAATAATAATATAATAATAAATATAATATAATAATAATAATCATAATAATTAATAATAATAATAATAATAAAATAATAATTATGTTTATATATATATACTATATATATATAATATTATTTATATAATATATCTATATATTATATATATATATATATATAATATATATTATATTAATATATAATATATATTATATATATATAATATATATATTAATAATAATAATAATAATAATAATAATAATAAAAAATAATAATAATAATAATAATAATAATAATAATAATAATAATAATAATAATAATAAATAATAATAAAATAATAATAATTATGTTTTTTAAGGTATTTTGTACTATGATGGGCATCACCCCTCTATTACGAAAAGAAATGCATGTAATTTCATATAGATTTACGTGAAAGTAAATCAAACCTCAAAGAAAGTGCAACCCAGGTCTAAAAAAAATTTCTCCATTTTTTTTTCTGAGAAGTCTCGCATTTCCACAAACGTAAGATCTCTACGCTGATAAAGTTTATATTCAACACTGTAAAATAAAAAAGTATCTGAAGTAGAAACCAGAAAACGTGCAACATATTAGGACACTTTGGATAATTTATTTGATGTTTCTCCTGAAATTGTGTTTGATATCCTTAAGAATAAAGAGATTCAATTTTTATTATTGCAATGCAAGAAAGGATGACCAGGTTTCATGACCGGCATTGATCTAGAACATACTTCACGTGAACAGAAAAAAAGGAAACGAATAGAACAGGAGGCGGAGAGACGTAAGAGGATCTACGAAGAAATGGAACGAAACATCACTGTACAGCTATAACCAATATCAAGCAGCGATAATGGGAATGAGATATCAGAACCAGACACTAGAGATACACAGAGAGAGAGTGAACCAAGTTATTCAATGAAAAGAGGTACATTAGATTTACTTGCTAATGGCAGCAGCAGAAGTTTTCAAGTATGATACTACAAGCTTAATTATTAATCGCACATCATTTCCATATCGACGGAAGGAATTCAGGAAGCAGAGGCAAGCGGAAATTAAAGGCCAATATAATTTAGCGGAGTGCAATGCGCTGGTTTTACACTGGGATAGCAAGCTTCTTCCGGCTTTATGTAGTGCGTGGAAAATTGATCGACAGCCAATATTAGTTACGTTTCAGGGCATCTATTAGGCAATTATTTAGTATACCTTAAATTCCTGCAGCTACATGAGAAGATCAACCTACAGCCGTTTTTCGAGCAGTGCAAAATTGGGGCATAGATGAAAAAATATAAGCATTGTGTTTCGATACAACAACCGCAAGCAAAACCGGAAAAATAAATGTTGCCTGTACAAACATTGATAATTGTTTGAACGTGACTTACCCCATCTTTCGAGTAGAACATCACATCTTCGAGATAGTCTTAAAAGGTATTTTTGATACAGTAATAGGAGCAACATCTGAATCAGATATAAATATATATGAAAGATTTAAAAAAGTTGTTCTACCCTAGACAGTAAAAAATACCGTAGTGTGGGTAAACATTGTCACCGAGGATGTCCATGGTAATATGATGGAATTTCTTGAAGATCAGTTACGCCTGAAACAGCATCGATATGATTATCGGGAATTATTAGAATTAGCCGTGATGTTCCTTTGCAGTAACCCTCGACGTAAAGTCTCAATTAGCATTCCTGGCAGTGTAGGTCACACTCGGTGGTTGGCAAGGGCTATTTATGCCTTTACAATATATTAATTCAAGGATTAATTCAACATGACCACGCGCGAGAAGGATTCAATCAGAAGAATATGTGTCTTTCATATCAGACTTTATTAACGATCTTGGTTTTTGGCATCATTGGCCGTTAAAGCTTTATATCTTGATTTCAATTTTCTGTAAAAAGAATTTGATGCAGATATTAGTAATGCTTCCGTGAAGAAATTGGTAAACCATTTATGGTACCTGGCACCGAAAACTGAGTCATTCAAAATTTTTTATGATACTGTTCCACCAGACATTAAACAAAAAATAGCTACTAAAATGAAGACAATAGACGACAGCTGTTAGGACAACCGAATTAAAAGATACATTCTCAAAAATGAACACCTCCATGGTTTAAAGGCAAAATATATTTCATACTTTATCACGGCTGATTCCAATGCAATGTTCTTAAGATTTAAAATTCATACAAATTTTCTGAACAACAGCCCGTCTACTTGGAAAGAAGAAGAGAACTTCCAACGTGGGATGGAACTATTGAAATGCATTGTAGTGGTTAACGATGTAGCTAAGAGAGGAGTGAAGCTAATTCAAGAATATCAAAAAATTTTAGGCAAGGACGAAACAGAGAAACAATACATAGTTCAGATTGTTAGTGAATACAGAAAACAGTATCCAAAATCTACTAAAACTACTCTACTGAAGAAGTGAAATCCAAATATTTTTAATAATCTGTTTAAAATAAATAATCACTTGAACAATATTTGTAAGTAATAAAAATATATTTCGATTTCTCGGTATCATTAACCTGCCATAAAGCAGTTTCGTAATGTAATGAAGGTGTTAAAAAACATGCTAATTAATATGTAAAATATGAAACTTTGGGGCCCTTGGGGTCCTCTTAATGTAGTCCAATGGTGTCGAAAATTTGCATAGAGAAGTTTTCTATCTAGTGGAACAAAAAAAAATAGAGGTTGGGAGCAGCAATTGTCGAAAGATGAAAATTAAGGGCCACTCTAATATATATATATATATAATATATATATATATAATTATATATATATACTGTATGTTATATATATATATCTATAGTATATTATATATATTGATAATATATATAGTTATTTATATATATAGTATATATCTATATATATATATTATAATTTCATGATAATTTTAGATTTATTGCTATAAACTTTATTTGTTATTTCAACACATTTGCATAAATACTAAAGAAGGAAGAAGCGACTTTTAATCAGTTCCTTAATTAAAGAAATAAACATATATAATATATAATATATATATAATA
Organism: Trachelipus rathkii; assembly: GCA_015478945.1. Lineage (NCBI taxonomy): Eukaryota > Metazoa > Arthropoda > Malacostraca > Isopoda > Trachelipodidae > Trachelipus > Trachelipus rathkii. The sequence continues at coordinate 25,225 of JABUQX010121446.1, forward strand.
TATATATATATAATATATATATATATATATATATATATATATATTTATATATAATATATATATATATATATATATATATATATATATATTAGTATAATATATATATATATATATAAGCGAATACTGCTTGCAAAAAACTAAAAACAATTTATAAATATGTAAATTTAGTATTATATCTGAAAAAGAACTAAATAAATCTTTAATGTCGCAATTTGAATTCAAGAGTAATTATGACAATTGCAATTAGCAAAAAATAGGTCAGTGATAATTGGAAGTGATTTAAATCAATACGGCCAAGTTGGTAACGCCCTTGGAGGAACAAATTTCTCTCAATTCTGCTAGCACATTAAGTAGCGTTAGCTATTTCAACGCCAAATTAGGAATGCAGGCCTATATCCCGTGACTTAATCGAATTAATATTAAGTGGCACTGAGAGATTCGATTAAGAACATTGTTTTTAGTTATTCAATGTGAGATTGGAGTGTTTTACTGATTAAAATATCCCTCGTAATTGGCAATATATATAGTCTTTGATTGATAACGCCTAGATAGTTATTTAACCTTTATGAAGGCATTTATAGAAGAGGCATAATGTATTAAAAAATTAGTCTGCCTCTGAAACATACATATTTGACATTCTATTTCCTTACAAAATATTTGAGAAAATTTGATAAGAATTTATTAACTTTATAGATTTACTTAGAAGATGCCTATAAGTATAATAGATTTATTACACAGTCGAGCACAAATAATAATAATAAAACAATCATGAATACGAAGTACATAATGTTACTTGATGATTTGTATTCAAACACGCAAGTTTATCATTTGTACTTTGATTGCATGTTTTTATTGGAAGTTTAAATATTAGCAAACATTCTTATTCATCGTTAGGTTGTTTAATTAGAAATGTTGTCTTCTATGGGATTAGTTTATGAATGTTAAAAAAAAAATTTATTACAATAAAAGAATAAAAATATATTTTTTTTAATTAATGGTTTGATTAATTTAAAATTTATGATTTATAATATTGGGAATTTTTTGTTGGCCTAATTGAACCATCATTTATAAATCATTTTGCTAGATTCCTTCTACTTCCTTCATTAAAACTTTCAGAGTAAAATAAAGTTCCATTTCTTCCTCTTCTGCAATTCGTACAACTATTAATGTGGAAATTTCAGCGTGAGCGCTCATGTATCTTCTATAAAGTACACACACATATACACATACAAACACACACACACACACATATATATATATATATATATATATATATTATAAATATTATATATATATATATATACATCACACAAAACAATATATATATATATTATATAATATATATATATATATATATATAAACAGGAGTCTATTATGTAATGTAGCTCAATGACACTTGGGACATTGTACGCTAAATGTGAATACATTTTATGAAATTTAAATTCTGAATGATACCTATTTAAACAATAAAAATAATTTCACTAAATATAAGGGCTCTTAACATTTTAATTTTTTTATTTAAAAGTATCCTAAATTAGAGTTCTCATAAAACATTTTTTTTAATCACCGTTCTTTTGATTAAAAAAACTTGTATTTTTTCTATTTTTGAGTGGAGTGTTTTTAAGCAAAAATATTTGTGTACCGGTTATTTAGTGGGGCAAGGGTGCACCAGTCCCCACTAAACAATCGAACATCTTTCCCAACTACAACTACCCCTAGCTCTTACACGACCGGGTACTCGGAAATAGCTGTGGTTATCCAAAAAAAAGGGCGTAAAATTTATTACAACTCGATTGTATTAAATAAAATAAAATAAAATAAAATATTTTGTAAACGGTTTTTTACATTATATAACTAATAATAATAAATGAATGGTTGTTAGCTCTCCCCAATATTATATAAAAGAAACATATATGAAATTAACTATCATTTTTGAATAGAAGTAGAGAAGAAAGCTTTTTTTAATGAATGTTAATAACATTAACGAGAAATAACCCCAATATAGTATATAAAAGAATTTTAAATTCATCCTCCGTTTTACCATTGTAATATTGAGATATACAATCAAAGACGCAATAAAAAGTTTGATTACACCTCTAAATTAAAGATCTAAATTTAATTAAATGATAAAACAAAAATCTGCTTTTTTGTAAAATATTAAATCCTACTCTACTATTAAAAGCCTTCGTAGTAGCTATTTCCTTACTACAATTTTACAAATGTTAATGTCACCTATTAAGGTTCCTTGAAGAGTATTTAATGACACCACAAATGCAAAACCATAATAATCATATAGTCACAACTGTATCCTTAATACGTTAGCAATACCAACCCTTAAGGATCATTTCTTATGAATTGGTTAGTCCTGAAGCAGACAGAAGAAAAGTAAAACACGATATAGGTGGAAGAATTAGATCAAGATGTGTACAAGATGTTTTATTAACATTAACTGAAGTGAAGTTTTCAGTTAAAATGACTCTACGTGGAGATGAGAGAATGTTGTAATCAGACTTTAATTTCGTATCACACCTTTGACTAATTGCAATATCAAACAAGGGAATATTGGTCAGGCAGAAACCAAAACCAGGCAACCGGAGGAATATTGAATAATAACTTACTTTAATACTCAATCGAATACAAGAAATATTGTTATCTAAACAAGTAACATTAACGATGTCACTTGTCATTGGGTAGATAACAAAAGAGATGTCTCTATCAAAGATAGATGACACCTATAAGATTACCTGAGAGAACAGATAATCTTAATATATCAATTACAGTTTCAAAGGACGTTGTCACCTTTACTTCTGTAAAAGATAGATCTTAAAATTAACTTTAATACATAATAATAATAATAATAATAATAATAATAATAATAATAATAATAATAATAATAATAATAATAATAATAATAATAATAATAATAATAATAAAAATAATAATAATAATAATAATAATAATAATAATAATAATAATAATAATAATAATAATAATAATAATAATAATAATAATAATTAATAATAATAATAATAATAATAATAATAATAATAATAATAATAATAATAATAATAATAAATAATAATAATAATAATAATAATAATAATAATAATAATAATAATAATAATAATAATAATAATAATAATAATAATAATAATAATAATAATAATAATAATAATAATAATAATAATAATAATTTTCAAATTCTAATGTTAATTAAATCTATTTAAACATTGAACAAGCTTACAATACAAAAAAATGTTTCCAAAAAAAAGTGTCTGTTTGTGTGAATTTCAGCTGAATCAGGTTCTATTTAAATAACGGGTATTTATATATATATATATATATATATATATATATATATATATATATATATATATATATATATATATATATATATATATATATATATATATATATATATATATATATATATATATATATATGCGAAATGTAATGTAAGAAAAAAACAAGATTAAAAGGTATTTCCGTTCAACAATGAGATGTAGCTTAAGAAAAGAATATAGCGAATCACCACTATTCAGCACCATTCCAGATGGACCCCAGCTCTACTGTCTTACACAAACTGTCCCTGAATCATCACCCAAACATAATTAGAAATGCATAGGACTCCAATGAGATGATATTGAAAACATTTGATGGTTGGTGACATACTCTTATAAGAGACAACAATAAATTAGTTAAATATCTCTCAATTAATTTTAGATTTTTAAATTTTTTGGGATATGTTATAAATGGAATGTACTTCAGACACCTCTGTTCCCTGATAACCGACAACTTGATGATCAAAGGGAAGTAAAATCAACTTTTGTGATTAGTAATTTTGCTATTTTTTAATTTTTGTGTATTTGCTTTTCAGAAGAAATCTCATAGAAAGCTTCCTCCCGAGTACACTTTTCACAATATTCCGATTAGGAAAATATCAACCCATTAGAGGCAATCTACACCCGCCATATAAGAGGAATGCGATTCTGAGGGAGATATAAGGTGCCAAAGGGAATGAATGACTAATAGTGATTCAGCAAGATGATTCACCCACGAATAAATGAACCCATCCAGGACACAGGGAGGATGACACAAATTAAGGAAATTAGAAAATAAGAAATTTTTAAAAGAGCTTATAAAATGTACAAAATACATGAAATATTGGTGAGAATAATGTTATGTCTAATTGCTTAATAAATGTATAATGAGGTGGAGACAGTGTCTTCGCACCTAAAGTCCCTGTGAATCAAGGTTCTGATGGGAAAATAATGTTGCAAAGAAAAAATAAATTAATAATTGAATATAAAATAAATGAATAAATGAATGACCGGACGTAATTAAGCCAGTCTGCAGCGTTAAAAGTTTTATCCATAAACTTTAGGGAATAAATACGGAGCCGGCGTATTTAGTTTGGCATGGAATTGATGAGGGGCAGATAGAAGTTTAAATAGTTGGTTCTAAACCTCTATCGATCTAAAATTAATTACATAAATTTAGTCCGGTCAAAAGGTTTCAGGACCGAGAAAAAGTTTCGTAAGAAGTCCGGTTCTGACTTTACAGTACAAGTATTCATAAGTTTTAAAATATAAAAAAATGTTCTCCTAATCTGACGACGAGATCTCTGAACATCAGGCTCAGAAGAACATTTAAAGACAAATACGGGAGATTCGTTTTTTAAATAAATGTAATGAAAACAAGTGATAAAATCCACAGTGTAGTGTCCTCCTTTTCTCAAATAATGAAGGTTTCTCTTCAGTCGAAGAGGTGTTCATAATGTGGTAGTTGGGTGAGAAAAGATATAGACACGCAAGTGGCATGATCAGTCTCTCCCCATTGGAGGTGGGTAAAGAAGAAGAGAAGGAGGAGGAGTCAAGTTTGAAAGGAAAGACCTCTCCTTCTTCATTACCAGGAAATTTATCCTCTTTTGAGGAAGGAGTTATTTTTAAATTTTGATAATGGGAAGTTTCTCAATTTTCTAGTTTGAAGTTTTTAATTTCAAAATCTTCTGAAGGGTAAAAATACAAACCTCTACTAGAGAGAGAGAGGAACAAGAGTGAAAATGTTTTTCTTTATTTTGAAATATGAAGAACGTGAGTTAATAAAGTTCTCCTTAGCGATGAGGGAAGAACAAATTTGCCTAAAGACTTCTCTATATTGGGAGAAGGAATGTGGCAATGATTCTCTCCACAGATGGGAAGGCTATAGAAGGCAGCAGTCAAAATTAAAGAGTGAAGACCAGTTTTCAAATTGATAAATAGTGTTTCCTTTCTTCATTCGAACAAGAATGAATTTACTAATATTTATAATGAAAGTTTCTCCTTCTTGATGCTTCAGGAAAAGAGTAACCAAAGTTGAGGAAAGTGAGGGACGAAAACTGGTTAGACCCAAGCATCTTTCCTCATTTGAGTTAAAATTTATATTATTTTTTATAATGTTAATGAGATGATTTTGGTTCCAAGACTCACTTTCAAGTTTTTCCCCTTGTTGTGAGGAAATTAAAATTTCAAAATATTTGTTCTTATAAAAATAGAAATAATAAGGTTTTCTCTTTTATAGAGAAATAAAATTGACAATCTTAAAACTATGAAGTCACTCCCTTACTTGGTTGGGAGAGAGAAAGAAAGAGGTAATCTCAAATTGATATTTGAAATACTAGAAGCTAACTATAGAGAAAAAGAGAATTAATAGAAGACAGTTACTTAATGATTCAATGAATTAAGTAATTAACTTACTATTTACATGCAACGATGAATAGAAAGTAGTTATAAAAATGAGGGAAAGTTAAAAAAAAAAACCTTCCCACCTCTTGGCAAAAAGGGGCGGAAAAGAGCAAATTGAATTTATAAGTATAAGGATTTTGATGCCTCCTAGGAGAACATCATTTTGGATTAATAATAACTTTAGTTGTAATATTCCTCGTTGGAAGTCCTAGTAGTAATAGTAGATTCAATTTCTTCTTCTGCTTCACTCTTGGTTAAGTCATCAGAAGATGAATCTGGTTCGAGATATTAACATAGAGCCACATTGTGCTCTAATGAGTTGCATCAAAAACAATGTTTTGCAACTAGACATTCTGATGTTTTGTGGTTTTAAGCAGAGCATTGCAAACAGATATGATGAATAATAAGATTTTACGTCTTAATGAAGGAGTGTAAATCAATTCACACTCATTGGCGTAAATGCTTTTCGGTAAAAAAGAGAGAAACGATAGAATCATGTCTATATTTTAATTAAGAGATCACATTTTTTATTAGTGAATAGAAATAAAGACACTCGCAGTGTTCTTCGCGAAGTGCCATTTCAGAAGTAAGGGAATGTTGGTATAATGGGTGAAGCTTTGCAAGCTCAACCTTTAAAAAGTTTAATTGTTTAATTAAATATGTAATTTATAGATTGAAGGATATTGTTCTATCAATGCTAATTTGACTTCATAGGTAGTTCTTATGAAGCCAGAAAAGACAAACGGCTGTGGAGTTTTCCACCTGTCAGACTTTTTGATGTTCCGATTGAGATTTTTAATTTTATTTTTGGCATGACATGTACAGTTCAAAATTGCGACGTGAAGAATATTATATTCCTCATCGTCTAGGATATGGCCTCCTCAGTTAAGAAGCTCCCAATTACTGAGTTGGACATCGACGCTTCCTAAGTTGTTAATTAATGATTGAATAATGTCAAAGTTGGGTTTAGGATTGGCTAATAATAATTGGTTGATGGCGTCGATTATCTGATTGACACGACATCGAAGAATCCAAAGTTGTTCTTGCGTCGATTCAAATAGTTTAGCTTCACTTTTGGACGAAAGTAGAATGTTATTAGCCATAAATTAAATTCAAAAATATAAATGAAAAACAGTCTATTTAATGAGAACCACTTAAGAAACCAGAAACCGGTAGGAGAGCGCAGGAACCTAAAAGAAAAGCTCAGTTGACCAAAAAAATATAAAATTTCAAAAATGGGTCAGTTGACCCAAATAAATTCAACCGCCTAAAAACTTATAAAAAACTTAAAACTAACCTAAATTTCTAACTCAAGCCTAACTTAATATATTAACCATATTGACCTAAAACCTAAGGAGTTTAAAAGACACCAACGCAATAAAAGATATTTATTTACATTATTTACAGGGAAATTTGAATTGATAAAGGTCACATGACCAATGAGACTTGCCAATTTATAAATATTAGTGCCGAAGCAGCAAGGATATTGATGCCGGCACACGGACTATTGCAAAAGAAAATATTAATGTCTGAAGCAAAGAAACAAAGTATGTATTAGTCAATAAAAATATTATATATATATACTTGCCTATATATATATATATATATATATATATATATATATATATATATATATATATATATATATATATATATATATATATATATATATATATATATATATATATATATATATATATATATATATATATATATATATAATATATATATATATATATATATATATATATATATATATATATATATATATATATATATATATATATATATATATATATATATATATATATATATATATATATATATATATATATATATATATATATATATATATATATATATATATATATATATATATATATATACCATATATATATATATATATATATAACTTAACAAATATATATATAAATAATATATATATATATATATATATATATATATATATATATATATATATATATACCTCTTTATATATATGACAAAGTTACCTACGATATCTCGAAAACTAAGATAGGTACAAGAAAACTGATAACATATATGGAATCAGCGTATGAAATTTGTATGGAAAATGCAAAAAAAAATTTACTTTTTTTTTAAATCTGCGCATAAAATTACGCTAGGTAGAAGAAAACTAATAACATATACGGAATCAGCGTATAAGAATTCTTAGGGGCTCAGGCCGACGGTGGGACAGAAGGGGGACGTTTTCCACCGTAGGGACGGAGAACCCCACGACACAAATACCCAGGCAGGGTTTCCGGAGATCTCTCCCGGAGGGGAATGGTGCCCCGTCGTCCCAGGAGACCGGGCGACTCTTACTGCGGTTTACCTAAGGGGGTATTTCTTTTGAGATTCAAAAAAAAAAAAATCTTTTTTAATACATAGTTCATACGCTGATTGATTCCTAAATATATTTATTAGTTTACTTGTAACTATCGTTATGTTTTGAAATATAAAAAAAAAATACTAAAAAAATGAAATTTTTTTTGCATTTTCCATACAAATTTCATACGCTGATTCCATATATGCAGTCTGTTTCTTATACTATCTTAGTTTTTCAGAGATATCATGCAGACAGCTTAACTTTAGTTTATATACTTTGTAACATATATATATATATATATATATATATATATATATATATATATATATATATATATATATATATATATATATATATATATATATATATATATATATATATATATATATATATATATATATATATATATATATATATATATATATATATATATATGCAGACGAAGCTGAACACTTAATCGGTTCCGATTACTGACCGAGTTCATGAAATATTTTTGAATATTTACACATAAGCCGAAGCTTAATATATGAATTAATGCCTATTTAAAGGAGGTGTTCAGATCCAAATAATTAGGTTAATTCAGAACCTATTTAAGTAAGCATTGAATAAATTTATAATTTCAAAAGGTTTAATACTTCACAAATACGTTAAAAAATATTTTTAAAAAAAGCTAATTTTATTAAAACTATATTTTAATTCTAGATTAAAAGGAAGAGTGTAGTTTTCTACGCACTGTGAGAAATATTAAAATTTATATAAAATGTGCTTATAGTTTTCTCTACAAGATGGAATAAATTTTAATGTCACAAAAATTTAAAATGTAAAAAATGTTAACAGTCTTTATTATACAGATAAAAATATTCAAAGACCCCTACTACAGGAGGAAAAAATTTCAAAAGATCCCACGATAAGGGGTAAAAGATTTCAAAGGATCCCGAGATAAGAGTTAAATAAATAATTAAAGGGACACATTTGGAGTATTTGGGCTGAAGGCTACTGCCTCTCACAGTTCCCACAGGAAAAGTAAAGGTCCCAGAAGAATGGGAAAAAGGGAGGCCGAGATAGCCACTACACAGACCTGTGTGCTAAAGGAGGGAGGTTGCACAACTACTCCAAGTATTTTAAAGACAAAGTCTTTATCTAAAATACCCCTTTTTGGGACGAAGGCTGCTGCCTCTCAATGCTCCCGCACACAAAAAGATCCCAACAGAATGGGAAAAAGGGGTGCCAGAGGAAACCTGTACCCAGACCTGTGTGCTGAAGCCGGGAGGTCGCATAACTCCTCCAGGTATTTTAGAAGCAAAACCTTAATTAAATTATCCCTTTGTGGGTAAAGTAGTAAATAGTAACAGGGTGCTGCCTTAAAAAAAATAGTCGTTAATAACAAAGTGATTTAGTGTCAAACGTATACCACTATTGAAACGTTAAGCGCCAAAATTAAATCTGCACCAGTTAAAGAAAAAAAATCTGCTTTAGATAACAATGGGTAGTACCAACTGTTGTGGCACTTGAAAACACGATAGGGTGCCCAAAATTAAACATCTGATTCAAAGTGTTCCCAGTCTCCACCAGTAAACCTAATTTAACCCAAACCTTGAGCACACGACCAGGTGATTGAGTGCAATCGTGGTTAGCCAAGGGTCAATAGTCATAAATTACCGTAAATTGTAAGAGACTAGACCGTGCTCACCTTTTAATTGCGTTCATGGTAAAGAAGCTGTAAAATATAACCGATAGTTATTGGTTAAGCTCTTCCGTTTGATCTATTAAAATATAAAGATTCGGATTCCTTTAATGAGCGAAAAATATAATAATAATCTAGCAAAAATACCCTAAATTATATTACCGTTGGCTACAAGTTTAATACTTCTTTTAATCATTGTTTAGTGTCAGCCCTCTTACCATACCCAGAAGCGGTCATACTTTTAAAACATATAAATAATTATATATTCATAATGATATCAATTAGTTTAGGCAGATTTATAAAGACACAATTAAATTATTAGTCAAATTGTACCACTAATGCATAAGTCTTTCTCAAAGTGGGCGATAACGCCCCCTTGTGGGCGCTGGAGGCCTAGAGGGGGGCGGTAAAGGGCTTAGAAAAAAATGGGGGGTGTAGAAGTGGTTTAGGGGGGCGATGGCTGATTTTTAATTTCATCTACTTAATATTTTAAAATTCACTGAAATTAAAACACAACACTACACTACACAACATCGATAAGTAATTTTAGTTCATATTTCTGCCCTGTTTGATTGTATAAATTTTAGTTTTTATACTATATATATATATATATATATATATATATATATATATATATGTATGTATATATATATATATATATATATATATATATATATATATATATATATATATATATATATACTATAATAACAAAAAATAAATAACAAAATAAAATTATTAAATTAATGATTATTTATATTTTTCGTTTGTATTTACTCTGGACTCTGTATCTGGTTGCCTGTTATCTATTACATAGAAAAAGTCCAATGTGTTGTCATATTTTTTGCGCTTATTATGCAACTTCACCCTATATTTATAGTACTACAAAAAGTATAAAAGTATTAAAACTAAAAATATTTAACATAGCTTTCGTAGGATAGGCCGTGAGCAATCAAGTTTTAACAAGTTTTTGTTAAATAACGCTTTTTGTGCAATCCTGTATCAATCGGCTGGTTCATCGATACTTGTTCTTACTTGCTCAGTACGATTGAGCGTCGAATGAGATAAACGAGTTTGTGCATGTTTGTTTTATTCATGTCGGTGCGTGCTGTATTTCAATCCTATATAAAAGCTCGTAATATTTCTTTTATTTTCATTAGCGGTTTCGCGCGCAATCGTTAAGCAAGTACTTAAGCTCAACACTTTACTTACGTATTTGTGAAAACAAAATCATGTCGGAAGCAAAAAAGAAGAGACGGCAATACAGTGCAGAATATATTAAATACGGATTTATTGAAAATACCACAAACCCATCTTCGCCTTTGTGCCTTCTTTGTACATTTTCGAATGAAGCGATGAAGCCTTCAAGACTTCAAGATCATTTGAATAAAATGCATCCAGATAAGAAGGACAAAAATGTAGCCTATTTTCAAGACCTGGAGAAGAAACACAATGCTCATTCAAGTGTATCAAAACTTTTTTTGGTTGCTGCTAAGCAAGACGATGACAGACTTCGAGCTTCGTACAATATCTCTTTGTTAATTGTTCAAACAGGCAAATTACACACCATCGGAGAAGAGTTAATTTTGCCGGCAATAAAAGAAATAATAACTACTGTGCTCCATAAACCGGCGGCAGATATTATCCGAAAAATTCCTTTGAGCAATAGTTCTATGCAAAGACGAATTGATGAAATGGCTGAAAACATTGAAGAGTCATTGTGCAATCATCTGAAGACTAGTCAATTCTCAATTCAGTTGGATGAGTCCACTTTACCAACTAATGAAGCATTGTTGCTGTCTTACGTGAGGTTTATTAAAGATGAGAAAATATGTCAAGAACTATGATTTGCTAGAAATTTAGAGACAGATACAAAAGGAAAAACCATATTTAATACACTGGAAAAGTTTTGTGATGAGAAAGAAATTCCCTTGAAGAATATTATATCAGCTGCTACGGATGGCGCTCCGGCTATGACAGGGTGTCATAAAAGCTTCATAGCGTACTTAAAAAACAAAATTCCAGATGTGCTCGTTGTACATTGCATCATTCATCGAGAACATTCGGTTGCTAGAAATTTAAGTGAACGACTGTTTCAATCACTGCAACATGTCATCAAAGCAGTCAATAAAATCCGAAACAGCTCTTTAACTGATAGATTATTTATTTAATCAGCTTTGTGTTGCTAATGATGAAGATTTCAACCGATTGCTGTTTCCCACAGAAGTGCGTTGGCTATCAATAGGCAATTGTCTGACTCGATTTTACAATCTGTTTGACTCTGTGATAGAGTTCTTGGAAAAAAAGACAGAATTGCGCGACAACCCCATCACATCAAAGAATGTTATTGCGTACTTGACAGACCTGTATAAATTGTTTAATGATATAAATCTCCCAACTTCAAGGTGATGACTTGAACCTAATTAAAACAAAAAATGTCGTTGCTACTTTCGTAGCCAAGCTGCTCTTACACAAGAAGAATATCGGCAGACATGAGTTCCACAATTTTCCCAATTTATCAGTATCCTGCAACAACGACGATTTGCTTGCCTATTGCCAACATTTGGAAAACCTCCACAGTGATTTCATAGAACGATTCCAGGACATTTTGAAATTGGAAATGCCAGACTGGGAGTTGGATCCTTTTTCAAATGTCAACACAGCAATATCATCCCAGCTGCAAGAAGAACTAATAGAACTGACAACGAACGAGGAAATAAAAATCAAATTCAAAAATGGCTACGAAGAATTTTGGCTACAAAAGCCAATCCCATAATTGGCACCCTGGTTGTGGTCGATCGTTGAACGATTTTTGATAGCATTCCCATCTTCATATTTAGTGCTGTGGCAACGCTGCTTACTAAAAAGAGAAATCGTTTGCATGTTACCGAACGTGGTGACTTGCGGCTGTTTCTGAGTAAATTCGAACCTGATATCAACAAACATTCGAACCTGATATCAACAAAAATCATCAGATTCATCCTTCACATTAGATTAGTTTTAAAATTAAAATTGATTATGTTTGTTTAAAAATAAAATTGATTATGTTTGTTTTAATTTGAATAAAAGATATTCCTAATACTTTAAAGTTGCGTTTTAATTGCTCTCACTGGTAAAAAGTCTCGTTTAGAATGTAAGTTTAAACTCCAGACCAGACTAATATAGCACACTATAATTAAATTAATTAAAGCCATTGTGGTTTTTAAGTTTTGGTTAAGTAAAAAAAAATTGGGGGGTGCTGAAAAATAATTGATTTTCAAAGTGGGCGGTAGACGAAATAGGTTTGAGAACCTCTGCACTAAATGATGCATAAATCGTTATCAATAAAAATGACTACAACCTGAACAGAAGTAAAGCGAAATGTACTTTTATCCTACTCTTAAAATTAAAAGTATCCTTCTTAGACTAGAAAAAGAATATGCTTGTGATCAACTTGAATGAGTTTGTAAATTGTAATCAATAAATTTAGTGCAATTAATGAACACACCATTTTTCGATATAAAAGATATGACACTGGTATGATAAAGTCAATCTCAAAAGGATTGAAGTTATTTTCCATTAACTTCAATGGTTGACATAAAGTTAGGTGTAAGTATCTTTGTGCATGTACATATGATAAAAGATTACACACCGGGTATATATCTATAACAAATTGATGTACATTCAAAATTTCCATCGTAGAAGACAAGTGTAATATATATATATATATATATATATATATATATATATACTATATAAGATCTCTCTCTCTCTCTCTCTCCTCACTCTCCACTACTCTCTCTCCTCCTCTGCTCTCCCACCTCTCTCAAAATAACCCATAAATGTTCCACACTGCTGGGATCTATTGACACCCCTATCCACACACTACGTTAATTTAGCAGTTATGCTTTTTTCTCTCACATATATATATATATATATATATATATATATATATATACTAAATATATATATATATATATATATATATATATATATATATATAATATATATATATATATATATATATATATATATATATCTCATTGCTATATATTTCCTTATTTGGTCTTGGTCACGTGACAAGTTCAATGCTCTCGCAGTCTCGCTGTTGGGTGCCATATTAACTACCGTAAATCCCTTTCTCTGTGCTATTAAAAGTACACGTGCAATATACTTAATTATAGGTATCAAAGAAACTTATGAACATATTCAAATGAGAATAAACATTTAAAAAGCATTCACGAATTTACTTAAATATGATTATGAAATGTTAAATGACTGCATGTACAATGTACTCAATTGTTTATATTACAAAAGTACGTAATAATATTCAAAGGAGAGCAAGTATTCAAATAGTACATGTGATTGTACTTAAATGGGACTGATACAAGTATATAATGATGTAATAAAGTACTGAATCTAATAATAATAATAATAATAATAATAATAATAATAATAATAATAATAATAATAATAATAATAATAATAATAATAATAATAATAATAATAATAATAATAATAATAATAATAATAATAATAATAATAATAATAATAATAATGTTCGTTAAAATTAGTATTTGCTTAAATATGATTAATCAAAGATTAAATGTAGTACTTGTACAATATACTCATTTACAAATATTACACATGTACATAATAGTATACTCAAACGAGAGTACGTATTCAAAGAGTATATTTGTGATTGTGTTTAAATACGAAATATGCCTAATACAAATAAATAACGATGTAATTAAGGGCTAACACAATATAGCAAAATTTTAAAAGTACTGACAAAGTAAAAAATTACTAAAATGTAATTGAGACAAGTTAGTAACGAAGTAATAAAGTACTAAAATGTAATTCATACAAGAATGTAATGTAGTGTTAAAGTACTACAATTTAATTATGACAAGTATTTATTGAAGTACTGAAGTACTATATGTAATCCCAAATATGTAACGAAGTACTAAAAGTAATAAATGTAATTTATATAAATATGTAATGAAGTATTAAAGTACTAAATGTAATATAAGTATGAAATGAAATATTGATAATTATACTTACAACAATAATATATTGCACTCTCAGTTATCAATGTTAAGTAATTATTATAAATGAAATATCACAATACTAATAATTATTTCAATTCAATGGATTAAAACAGAAATATAATTATAATAAAAAAATTCTTAAATATTCAATATCAACATTTAAGGCTTTTTTTATCTATAAAATGTTAAATAATAATTTATAATAATAATTTCAACCAACATTGTAGTATTATGTATGTATAATTGTGTGTGTGTGTGTGTGTGTATGTGTATTAATAATATTAATATGTATATATGTAATATTATTATTAGTGTCAATGATGGAGAATGGAGGTGAGTAGAGGGTGCCCTACCTATTATATGCCGATGATTTGGTTTTGTGTGGTGAATCTGAAGATAGTTTGAGAGGATTGGTGAGAGATTTGGCAAGGGATTGTAAAGGAGGTTTGAAAGGCAGCTTGTGAATGTGGTATTAAGGTTATGGTTGTGGTGAGGACGGTCCTCGGTGTGAGATTATGTTAGATGGTGAGCAACTGGAACAGTTGTCTGAGTTTAAATATACAGGATATATGTTGGATGAAAGAGACGGATGATGCAGAATGTAGTAGGAAAGTTGTGAATGGCAGGAGGAAGGTGGCTGGGTGCAATTAAATCGTTGGTGGATGTAAAGGGACTAGTCTTGAGGTGCGCTAGGATCTTATGAGGGTGTGTTTGTTACCTGTGACAATGTATAGTAGTGAGAGACTATGGTCTGGAAAAGGAAGTATAGAGATCTAAAGTTCAATGTTTCAGATGGACTATCTTGGGGAACGTGTTAGGTGTGAAAAGAATTGGTAAATGAGGAATGAACGTTAGAAGGTTATGTGGTGTGAAGAAAGGGTGAAATGAGAGAATAAATAGAAATTTATGTAGAGATGGTCTGGTCATGTGTGGAAAGGGATGGATGATATCCGGTTGGTTAAGCGGATGTATAGTGGGTGTGTTGGAAATCGACCAGCTGGGAGGCCAAAGTAGAAAAAGAAGATGGATTGAGTCCAGTAAGCAGATACACAGAAGGAGAGAAATGGGGTTTGGCAGAGGCGAGAATAGCGATATGAGTGAATGGAGGGGTTTTGAGAAAGGTATGGTTGTGGCCAACCCTGGGCCAGAGATGAACCTACATAGCCATGGTGAGACCGTCACGCAGTCCCGTGAAGCTCTAGGGTGGGAATTTGCGACTACCCGTGTTCTCACTGTACCCCTGTCAGCAGGTTGGCACTCTTCTGAATCTTCTTCCTATCTTCTAGGGCTTAATATTTTCAGCTGCCCATGGCTTGGCATTCCCGCATCTTCTCAATGGGTCCTCCACCGAGCTCTCCATCTCTTCCTAGGTCTTCCCTTTGGTCCGTTTCCTTCGGTCTCCACTCCCATCTTCCCTTGGCCACTCTCTCCTCCTGTATCCTCCATTCCATGCCTTCCTTTCCTCTGTCCATTCTCTTCCATTATCCTTTATCTCCATTTCCTCTGTGTCCCTCCATTTCCATTCCACCCCTTTCCACCTCTTTCCACACTACTAAACTATCCATTTCCTCCACTTCATCCCTCCACCATCCACCACATTCCACCTTCTTTAACAGTCCACTCCCTCTGATATAGCTCTCTCCTTCCTTCTACTGACCAGCCATGATCTCCGTCTTTTCCGTGTTCATATTGAAACCAGCTTCTCTAAGCTTATTCGCAAAACATATCACTACATTTCTCAACCTTTCTCCCTGTCTGATGGGAGACCTGTGACACAAACCTGTGGCGGATTTTTTTGTGAAAGTATTAGAATTGTAATGATTAAATTTAAGTTATTTAAAGTTATTTTATTTAAGGTATGCGCTGTTGTAAAATATGATCCATCTGAGGTTGATGTTGAGGATAATTTGGCTTTCTGGGATAACCTGAATGATGTTTTAAATTGAGTGAGTAGGGGCCTCAGATTGATTATGTTAAGCTACTTAAATGTTTGGAGAAGTGATAGAAAAAAGGATAGTATAACTGGTGCCTTTGGGGTTGCGGGATAAAATGAGAATGGTAGGAAGGTGACTGATTTGTAGGTAATACATTCTTCGGCTACAAGAGTATTCATAAGTATACACGAAAGTTGGGGGGGTAGGTAGAGATGGTACCGAAGTGAAAAGTATGACTGATTTTGTGTTGGTGAAGAAGATGTTGAAGTTATGGACGTTAAATCAGTGAAGAGGTTCGAGATGAGAATTTAATATCATTATGTTGTTGCATGTAAGATTAAGTAAGTGGGGTATAGATTGGGAGGAAAGAAATAAAGGAGGAAGTTGAGAGAATTAAGAATTTCAAGTTAAATGTAAAAATCCATGATACAATCTAGATTCATAATCTTAGGGTGTGTTAGTTGCCAGAGGAATTGATAAAATAATTAGTGGACGTGTTAGAGAGTTGTGTGCCGTGAGAAAAAACGTAAATGAGAGAATAAAAGAGAATGTATTGAGATGGTTTGTGCGTCATATGAAAAGGAAGGATGATAGTCGGTCCAAGGGATGAACCCTACAGTGACGAGAAACCAGAGTGAAGGCCCTTCTCGGTCTTCTGAAGCTCTAGGGTAGATCTTTTACTTTGGGATATTCAACTTACGTCATGCTCTTCTACTTAACTGTCCTATTTCCGCGCATGTTATGCACCCTACCACACATCTGTGGGAAGTGAAGTGACATTGATAGAAATATATATATATATATATATATATATATATATATATATATATATATATATATATATATATATATATATATATATATATATATATATATACATATATATAATTCTCTTCTTCATACTAAACAAAAATTATAAAAAAAACAGAAAACAAATTAATATCTTTCCAATATTTTAAACAATTTGTGGATGCAGTTCCTACAGCATCTCTCAAAATCGTGAATTTGCGGATGCGAATATTTCAAAATCGTGAATTGTGGATGCGATGGGATGCTGAGATGTCACATACATCATATATATATATATATATATATATATATATATATATATATATATATATATATATATATATATATATATATATACC
>JABUQX010121447.1:10000-25000 GCA_015478945.1 Trachelipus rathkii
TTTAACTAAAGAAATACCAAGATTTAAATCTCAAAGAATTGGAAAAGAGTCAGGGTCTGTCGGCCTCAGCGGGGGACGGACGGGGGTGACTTCGTCCTCCCTCTGTCCCCCATCGGCTGCCAGACCCTGTAAAAAAAATTTTTTTTTAAATTTTAAAAAAATTAATAAAAATTGGAGTCTTAGCTAACACGTTATACTGATCAGGAAGTTAACGAGGTGTTTGGCGATTTTCATATCAATGTGGATGTAGGCATCCAATATTTTAAAGGAGTAGTTGGCATATAATATATATATAGTATATATAATATATTATATTTATATTATATATATATAGTATATATATATATATATATATATAACTATTATATATATATTTATATATATATATATATATACAGGATTTTATATATATATATATAATTTATATATATATTATTATATATATATACAGGTTCTTATTAATCTTGATGCCTTTCACCGATTTCAATGAAACCTATGGGCTCAGCATTCCCATAGTGGTTTTTCATAATTTAATGTAATATGGTAATGACTATAAATATGCCTCAGATTCTGCAAATTTATGAGATCTCGACCCTGCTGACAGTAATGACCTTACTTTTATGGAATATCTTTATGTAGCTAGCGCCATGTTTTCTCCCCATTCTTCACTTTGAAGGCCTATACCTTTTCTCGAAACAATCGTGTAAGGCAAGCTTTCTCCCGGTGTTTCCTCCCCTCTCAGTCTTTCAAGACTGGACGACCTTGACGTGTTTTGGCCCATCTCCCAGGATTAAAAAAAAAAGTGAATTTTAATATATATACTTTTATGTTGGTTTCCAATCAACTTTGTCCGTTACCGAAAGTAAAATTTTTAGAGTTAAAAATTTATAGCCCCTTCCGGATATTGAAGTTCCCGAAGTTATTCGAATGAGGAATGGACCTTCGTTCATCAAGGTTATGGCTAGTCCAGAGTGTTCTCCTGAAAAGTGTTTCAAATTTAGATGAACTGATAGTTATTTGAACTACAATTGACTTTTGGTGTTCTTCAACTTCTATGATTATTGCAGCCAAGACAAGATACCTCCTTTAGAGGATGTTCTGTATGACTTAAGGGAAAGTTTAAAGTTTGAGATTTGTACAGATTCCCACCACGAAGAGAAGCTCATAATGTTGTTAATTCTTTTCCACTTATTACTTTTGATACTCCACATCCTCCCAACAATGTCAAGATTCGAAATTTTAAATATTTCGTTTGTATTTATACTCCTAAATTTTTGTCGGTGCTTCATAAGTTAAAAGTTGGATCATCTAAAAAAGTATAGTTGGGAAAAAACTGACCATTAAATCGCATTGGTAAGGATAATCTTACCCAAGCCGAAGCCTTTACATCTTATTAGTTACAAAGAAAACAATAGTGTTGCCAAACTGAAGTCTCGGATTTTTTAAGCTAAAGCAGGAACATGTTATTATCTGTTCTGCTAAAGTTGTGCTCCAATTGCTCCAATGATAGCCTCTGCTTTCCATATAAAGAAGTATCCTACTTTTACTTCTTCCCAAATCAAGCTAATAGGAAAATCTAACCCTTTCAAATGCCCCAATTTTTGGTTGGAGTTTATAGATGTGTCGAAGGAAAATCTTCGACCCTCTGTCATTGAAGATGTCGCTGATGATAGAAAATCACCACACCACGTTACCAACAAGAGGAGGTAAATCCAATGTTGAAATGTCCACATCTTATAACGTCACATTCCCGCTAGTTCAAAGTTCTCAAATTTACGTCAGACTTCTTCAAAAGATTCTAAATACAGTACAACAGACTGTCTTAAACAAATGATAAGCACTTACGGATAACAACCTAGTCTTGTGAGAAAGGTTAAACCTTCTTTTCGTGTGAGGTTGCACGAGATGGCTAATTACTCTACATAATGGAAAAGTCAAACATGAAATTCAATCTTTCAATTGAACCGTTGGATTGATTCGCTAGTTGTCTCGATGAGTTTGAAAACTTTTATAGCTTTGATAGCTTCTGAATGATCCATAAGACTTGTTTTAGAAAATGTTCCCCTATTCGAGTTATCTTTAAGAACACCTCTACCTTTGAAGAATTCATTAGCACAACACAATCCTGAAGAGCTGACATCATTTTGTGGTTTGCATTGGATTAAATTTTACTTAAATAAAATGATCGACATATAAAAAATATATATATATATATATATATATTATTATAAAGTATATATATATAAGATATATATATATGTTAAGGTTGACTGACTGGCTAAGGCGGTTGCAGTGGCAGGCGTGGTGCGCTCATTTTGGTGTGCGGTGCGGTGCGGTGCGCATCAAAATTTCAGCGACCTGGTGCGGTGCGGTGCGGTGCGGAAGAAAAAATAAAAGTGCGGTGCGGAGCACGAGAAAAATTAGTGGTGCGGTGCGGTGCGGTGCGTGGTGCGGGCCTTTTGATCGCACCGCACCGCACCAGCTTCCCGACAAATTTCTAAAAATAAAAAAAAATGAAAGAGAAATTGAGTTGAATATATATATATATATATATATATATATATATAAAGAAGCAGTTATATATATATATATATATATATATTAGTTATTATATATATATACATAGTATATATGAAAGAGTTATATATATATATATATATATATATATATATATATATATATATATATATATATATATATATATATATATATATATATATATATATATATATATATATATATATTATATATATATATATATATATGCCCCTTCAGTAGATGTATTGGCATTAGATGTATTGTGAATAAGAGTAGGAAAGGAAGGTTTACAAAAGTTATTTTTTGGAGCAAGAAAATTAATGATGTAGGATCAGTTACGTTTAGTTCGAACACGCTGATATTCCTATTCCGAGGTTTATCAAAATTAAACAAATAGTTTTTCATTTACGATGTTCATTGTTCCCTCATTAATGGTACAATAACAAATGTAACCGAACCATAAATTTAGAGGAGAGAAAGTGCTCAATATCACCTCTCTCATCATTTTTATTCCTAGACTGTTATTGTTTGAGGATATTAATACTCTCTTCAGAGTTATTATGAGAGGATGACAAACAAGTGTTTGCTGATTATCATAATGATATCTTTAAATTATTTGAGTACAATGATACAATTGGTTAGAATAGAATTGTCATGGGATGGGAAGACATTTGTTTTATCATCATAACAGCAGAGAGATTCATTAAGTTCTTGCAACCTTAACATAATTTCAGAGTAACGTCATATATTACTGAAAGTTAGCGAACTTTAATTCTGGCTTGTATTTTATTTAGTTCTTACTAAGCCATGGTCGAATGACTCAAGTGTACCGCAATTGATCTATATTTTGAGAGAACTTCGCTGATTCTTGTTTGAGATGTCACAACATTTCTAATGTTAATGACTGATGGAGCTTGTGTTGTTCACTCAAGAAAGAAACAGAATTTTCTTTATATTGGTACCAGCATCTCTCATGACACAGTGAACATCATCTGGGGGATAGGTTCCATTTCGGCAACATTCCACTAAATACGTCACCGAGATATTCACCTGTGACGTTCAGTGAGAGGTTCAGAGCACGACACAAAATTTGTCTTCTGAAATAATTGTCAACGGCATGACTACTCAGAGAAAGCAAAGAAATTGCTGATTGAGTATCTAACCATTCGTCGGTGGAGAAAGCTAACTTGGATGATTATTTGATAGAGGTAATTAATTCTGAAACTTTAGTTTTAACTCTATCATACTTTTTCTTTCTAATAATATCTCTGTAGTTTTCTTTTGAGAAGTGTGTTGAAAGAGACCGACACTTTACCTAGCAGTACAAAACCAAGAATTTCAACGTGATGAAACAGAAGATCATCCATTACTATAATTTCTGTAAATTTACTATATCCAACCTTTATGATTTTTCGTCTCATTGTCCCATATATGTGTATTTTATATTAGTTTCAACAGTAATCTGATTCCTTCTTAAAGTTGGAATTGGGGAACCTTTACTTTTTTACTCATTTTCCTTTCTACATTTTCCTTGTTTTTGCTGCTTAAATAGTTCATAACCTGGATGTTATTCTTCCTTTCCGAGAATAATTACGATTGCAAAGTGGACGGTTTGCGTTGTCATGGGAAGCAATATCGAAGTAATCCCAAACCACATTGGATAAGGATACCATTGGGGAATTGCTTCCACAGTTGGTTTCGAGCGAATATACTCACAAGTACGAGCCTATCAATATTAATATTGCTAGATTTCGATTGTGACTCAAATTACTGTCACTACATTGAGACGGCACTAGTCAACTAATTCTAATCAGTTTCTCACAAAAGTTGTTAAATTTTCTAACAAGTTCCATCAGAACATTTTCTAATCTCATTCCGAGTTTTCCTAGTGAATGCAAATAATTTATTTTCAATATTTGTGATGCGAATATATATATATATATATAGGGATTTACCGATATATCGGTATATATATATATATATAGCAGTATATATATATATATATATATATATATATAGGTAGAAAAGAGAGTATATATATATATATATATATAGCAACAAATGTATATATATATATATATATATTATATATATATATATATATATATATATATATATATATATATATATATATATATATATATATATATATATATATATATATAAATTATATATATGTATATATATATATATAGACTAGGATTATATTCGATAGTATCGAGTATGTCAGCATAGGGAGCATCGGCTATTTTGGGGGTATCGGTATTAAAATATGGCCGATACTTTACTTTGGGTGAAGAATTATGAAAAACTTTTAGATTCAATAATAAATCCAGTTTCGATATATAAAGGTAGTTAAGGGACGATGAATCGTCATCGTCATCAAAATCGGCATATTTTTTTTCTAATCGTCATCGTCTTCGTCATGGCAATTTCCGATTATTTTGCCGATTAAGTGAAGAAATATTATACCAGCAACTGGAGAAAGATTATGTTTCTGCATCATAATTTAAGAACTCTAAATTTAAAGTACTAGAATTTTATATCTGTCCATGGTCTCGTATATTAATTTTTTTTTAAATCAATGTTTTGAAGATACTTACTATACATTAAAATTACCTAAAATATTAAGTTGAAATATAAGGAACATGAATTATTTTATTATTAAATAAATCATTATTATTAATCAAGAGAAATTATTATTATTAATCAAGAAAAATTATTATTATTATTATTATTATTATTATTATTATTATTATTATTATTATTATTATTATTATTATTATTATTATTATTATTATTATTATTATTATTATTATTATTATTATTATTATTATTATTGTTCTTACCTTTTTCTTTTGTCTGAGACCCAGATGGCTAAGAATTCATTCCTAACTCGTTTAATATATCCAACTATAACTTATTTCATAATTTCCTCTAAAGAGTGGAGTATATGCCAACATTAATAGTCCTGTAACATGTCTGGAAAATCTCGAATCTCCTAACTTCGATGTTTTGTGACTTAAAATCTTTCTTCCTTCTACTACAATACTTGTGCTTCTGCTACTGTTTCCTAACAGAACAGATTTTCAGCCTTTTTTTTGTAACATCTCTACTATTTCCTGGCGAGACTGAGCATAATCTCTCCAACTCCCAGATTTCAAATGTACAGAACACTGAATGCTTGGGCTCCTCTCCTGCTGATTTATCTAGGTGGGGAGAGGACTGAATCATTCAGCATTCTGAAAGATCTGAGCAACTTCATCAAGAACTACACATTCTATGATCGTCTCAACCACACTAATTTTAAACACACCTGACCTATGTTTCACCACTAGTCCTTCTCACTATAACATCCCCTCTGCTCCGGCTGGTAAGTCTCTGATTCAAAACCTTATATTCCCATCATTTTGATAATACTTTCAACAGTCTAACCTGTCCTATACGTTTTTTTCTTAGCACTCGATCGTGGGGCCGATTGTGGTCTGCGTGTCGCTTTAGACGCTAAGTAGTAATTGAGCTACTTGCTTTGTCTTGAAGTTAAGCTCGAGACGATAAGGTGGAGCCAATCGTTGATGATAAGTTCATTCCTTCTTCAATCCAAATTTTCTATCCTCAAAATCCACGTCTCGATCGTGCCCTTCTTCTGTCCCCATTCAAGATATTCTGATGTGGGCACGGAGTTAGAAAATATCTCATTTCTCATATCACACTCTAATTTTCATTCAGCTGCCAGAAATCGTTGCGAAAGTGATACTCTTCGACGAGCGTGCCAACTCTCATTAAACGAAAGTGCGCGCTGACCTCATTGGTTCTCCTACTACTGACAAATCTTTGATGGCCTCTTGCTCAAAACAGATTCTTAAAAACTTCTGTAAAAACTGTAGCTTCCTCTTATTCAAATTTGGATAGCTCTGGCCACCATCTAACTGGAAAAGGGCCAATCTGGCCTCCTATTTTCCTCTCTAACCTCAAGCCTTGACGATTCTGGCGATTCCTCTTCCTCCTCCTCCTTCCCATCTTCCCGACGCATGCCCCAATGCTTCTACAGTCTCAAACTCATATTTATATGCCTTCCCATGTATGCCCGTAAGGCGAAGCGCATGGCCTGGTTTGTATTTCTCCTGAGTGCATTATGAGTGTGTTTCCGTGCTGACGACGCCCCTTCGTTCAACCACATATTTTCTTATTTCCTCAACACTAGCACTCTCTTCTGTGTTTTTAAGCACGCTTATGTCCGTTATTCCGAAAAAGGAAGAGGCAGCCGTTTGATCCTTCTAACTCATCGCCCTATAGCTCACTTCATTTTATCTAACATCTTGAAACCTTCTCAACTCTCACTTAGATCTGGAATCTCATTCTTCTTTTTTATGGTCTGAAAATGGTTTTCATGCCTGAGGCCCACTTATGATGATATTTCCTTTCCTTTTTCACAACGGACGAGTGCTCTCCACCATTAGTGAAACTCACGAGACTGTGGTAGCGCTTGACATCAAAGCACTGGACTGGTATGGCACGCGTCACCGCTCTCCAAGCTCCCTCCTTTGCTTCTCCTTCTCTTTGCTTACTTATGTCTAGCTTTCTTTCAAATCGTTCAATATCAGCTGTTGTTGATGGTAATGAAAAACCAAGATGGTAATAGTGGTGTTCCTCAGGGTTCCGTTTTATCTCCTTATTTTATTCCTACTTTTCATTAATGATCTTCTAATTCCGCACATCTAACTCTGTCCACTCATATGCCGATGAATCAATCCTCAAGCCCTTCAAGTCATTTCAATTTGTTCCCTTTTACTCTAGAATTTGCTCTTAATATTTCCAACTCTATTCTCGGTGATCTGGATAGAATCTCCGTGGGTCAGTTCAATCATGTGAAATTCAATTCGTTAAACTACAAATCTCCCGTCTCTAAGACACCTTCTAACTTTCCTATCTTCTTTCGACGGTTCTCTCGTCTCTCCTGTTGACAATATAAACATTCCTGGGCCTAACATAAACAAAAAAATGTCTTGGAAACACACATCACAAATTAAGCGTTAGTACCTCCAAAGAAACTGAGAGTTTTGTTTAAACTGCGGGACTTTTTTCTTCTTCTCAGTTACCCAGCCATATGTCTCAACCTCTGTTCTTGTATGTGAGTTCTGTCATATTTGGGGGGGAGGGCTCTATTCCACTTTCAGCTTTTGATAGGGTCAAGTTAGTCGCCAAAAGACTTATAAACTGCTCTACTTTCCAGTTCACTTGACCCTCTATTTGCAGCGATGTTTAAAGCCTTTATCTCACCCTTCTTTATAGGTACCTGCAGCTGGTGCTCAAGTGAACTTTACCACTGCGCAACACTACCTAACGACGCCCTCGTAGCACAAAGGATGCTGTGTCTGCACATGAGTATTGTGTCGATATTAGTAACTCCAGGCTAGTTCGCTGCGGTGCTTTCTTCTTTCCTGCCACCTCAGTTCTGTGGAATTCTCTTCCATCTTCTGTTTCCTGCTGAATTAAATCTCCCTCACTTTAAAGCCTGCGCCTGTGCTAATCTGCGTAATTTGCAAAAGTTAGATGGTGAACTTTTTGTAGTGTACAACACCCCTTCTCCTTGAATAAGTCTCTCTCTGTCCGTGAGTGGTGGTGATCAACTGTAAAAAATATAGAGAGCATTGATATAAATATATATATATATATATATATATATATATATATATATATATATATATATATATATATATATATATATATATATATATATATATATATATAGAGAGAGAGAGAGAGAGAGAGAGAGAGAGAGAGAGAGAGAGAGAGAAATTAGAAACAAAACCAAGATGGTAATGAATAACAGGAAAACTTCTATGTATTAAATCGGTTCTTAATGCATTTACACATTTAAATAAGAATGAAGTGAACACTATTTAATTATTCCTTATTATAAATTTGTTAAATTTATTAAAATAATAGAAAATTTTAAAATATACTTTTTCAGTTAATCGTAGTCTTCATCGTCAAAATTTACTATAATTGTCAGCGTCGTCGTCATTGTCAAAAATTCTTAATCGTCCCATCACTAATAAAAGGTTCTAATAAGGAATTCCTTAAGCTAGCTCAAACCCCACAAGAATGGCATCTCCGACGGTGAACCACTTCTAGAATGCATTTAAATAGCATAACCGAGGAGCTTGCTCGTTTGACAAAAAATAAAAAAAAGATTCACAGAAGTGGAAGCCGCCTTATCAGCAACCCCTGACAGCAAATAAACCTACTGAAGATGAAGAGGATTTGGATATGTTAGACATTGATAAGTTCATGGCCGAAATTGCATTGACATCTCATTCACCTTCAAAGGAATCACACCAAGGAACCTCATCGAAAAAACTGAAGAGACATTCATCAAGGAGCAAAGATAATTTAAATTTTCAATCTGTGAAAGAGGAGATGAGGCTCTACGAAAACATGGAGATGCTGCCTACAAAAGAGAATCCTTCCATGTGGTGGCATGAAAATGGGCCAAGGTTTCCATTATTATCAGTGCTTGCAAGCAAATAATTATCAGCCCCTCCCTCATCAGTCAAGAGAGAGCGTATTTTTAGTGTAGGTGGGAATGTAAACACCCCAAAGAGGAACAGGCTCTCGCCAGATACTAGTGAAAGCTTAATGTTTTTTTTGCATCACAATTTGAGAATTTTTGAATTTGAGTATTGAATGATATCTATCTTTTATCTTAAAGGAGTATATTATTATTATGTCATGTTTGAATAATAGCGTTTTTTTTTATTTTGTCTTTCCAGCTGATTAAATGAGGTCTCTTCTTTCATAATTTTTATTCTTTATATTGTAGCTAGTTAAAGAATCTTCTTGGGAATTGAAATCCTGTTAAAACATAAAAGCTAGTAGCTAAACTTTGTTAATACTTACTGGAAAATCGAAATGGAATATGTTTTGAATAAACACGAACATAAAAAAGTTATTAATATTATATTTGTACTTATTATTCCTTAAAGATACTATTTTAATTTATAAAATAAATATATTTGGGCACAACCAAATATGAAATAAATGACTAAGTATTTGTTGTACATAGAGTTCAATCCTGAGTTGCCTAGCAGTACACAAATGTTCCATCTTATTACTGTGTATTTATTACATTAATTAAAGTATCGGTATCGGTATCGGCACCTAAAAAAATAGAGTATCGGTATCGGCCTCTTTTCTGGTATCGGTACATCTCTAATATATATATATAGTATATATAAGCACATCCTTATGTCTCAATAAAAAAATAGAGTATATATATATATATATCTCTCTTTTTTTATATATATATATATATATTATATATATATATATATATATATATATATATATATATATATATATATATATATATATATATATATATATATATATATATTATATATATATATATATATATATATATTTATATATAAATATATATGGATAACAACTGCTACAAATTCAACGCAGGGGTTATTTGTGAATATATATATATATATATATATATATATATATATATATATATATATATATATATATATATATATATATATATATATATATATATATATATATATATATATATATATATATATATATATATATATATATTATTTTTATTTTTATATATATATATATAAATATAAATAGATACTTCTTCACACCTTTCAATAAAAATAGTCGTTGGAATTGTATAAAAATATTTCGGGAATCCTTGTATCTTTCTTGTGATTTACAAAATTAAAGATATCGTACTGTGTTATTCAATTGATAAGACGAAAAGCCCTAGACTCAACCATTTGAAGAGGAGCAGTGTGAGTGGAATCACTCCAGATGCGTGAGGCATACTCTATACAGGGGCGAACGACCCCCCTATAAATATCAAACTGAGGTGGCGTGAAGAAATTCTGAATGTGCCTCAGAACACCCAACCTTTTAGAAGCTTGTTTATAAAGAGAAGTAATATGAATCTTCCAATTAAGGACACGAAAAATAAACACCAAGAATATTAAGGACAGACAAAGGTTTGAGTTATGTGTTTTCAAAGAAGATGTTATAGCTGTGTGAAAGATTATGTGGAGTGGAAAGATGGAGGAACTGAGCTTTTGAGTAATTGAAAACAACCTTGTTCTCAATGCCTCAAAGAAATTCGAGAAAGATCAGATGCTAGTTGATCCAAGGGGGGCCCTTCTAGCGTGAGCTAATTGTTGTTGAAAGGGACGTCTATCAAAATGAGGGGAGCAATGAAGGCTGAAGTCTTTGGCATAGGAGTGAATACGTGATGAAGAAATAGAGAGAAGTCTTTTATGAAAAGCAGAAAGAGTTAGGGATAAAACAAATGAGCAACACCACTATTTATAGATTTAAAG
The DNA here is from genome assembly GCA_015478945.1 of Trachelipus rathkii. Lineage (NCBI taxonomy): Eukaryota > Metazoa > Arthropoda > Malacostraca > Isopoda > Trachelipodidae > Trachelipus > Trachelipus rathkii. The sequence goes on from JABUQX010121447.1 coordinate 20,911, forward strand.
GATGAGTGATGGCAATCACCAAAATACTGAAGGAAAGAGGGCCAAGAGACAGAAAGACCAGAAGCTGCATTGGCAAGCAGAGAAAAGATTAGAAGAATTGAGGTGTTTTCAAACCTTCCTGCTAGGACAGATTCGAAAACTATAGAAAGAACAGAAGTTAGAGAGATTTGGCGATAGTTAGAGGGTTGAGATTGGTTCCCTTTTTTGTACAGGAGCACCCTTCCAGCAAGAAAAAAAGGCCAAAGTAGAAAGATAGAGACGGAATAATTTAACAAGGCAAAGTGCAAGATTGAAAGCACAAGTTTTGAGAACTATCGGAGGAATACCATTAGAACCGTAAGCTTTCTTGGTTCTAAGCTCTGAAAAAACGGAAATAACACCTTTTGAAGAAATTACAATATTAGCATAAGTATTTTGGAGGGAGGTGGAGGAGAAGGAATAGCACTGGAATCGTCTAAGGTGGAATTAGAAGGAAAGGTTTGAGCAAAGAGTTCAGCTTTAATGGAAGGTTAAACGGCAGTTATGCAGACGGAAAATACTAAAAAAGGGCAAGAGGAAGAAGCAAAGTTAAGAGTTAACATTTTTTGAAAAATGTCAGAAAGGACGTGAGGAAGAGGAGCCAGTAAGATTATTGCATTTCTACTGGGAAAAGAATTTTTTAGTGTCATGGAGAATAGATTTTGCACGATTTGGGGATGAAATATAAGTTGAAAGAGTTTCTGGAATTTGAAGATGGCAGTAATTCCTAAAGGCAGCGTCCCTGTGGCTAATAGCACGATAACAAGCAGAGTTAAACCAAGGTTACCTAGGTTTAATTGAAGGTAAAGATCATGGGGTGCACGCCTCCATGCCAGAGAGAATTAACTCGCGCTTTGCACACTCCGAGAGACCCTTTACACGGAAGCTGTAGTCATTCCATGGGAAATCAAAGAAGTACGACCGCAAATCCGACCTGTTAGCAGAACCGAAGTGCCAAAAACGTTTTCTCACCGTAGGTGGGGTCTTTCCTGCGGAAGACTTGAAGAGATAGAACAGAAAACAGAGATATGAGAGTGATCGGAGGAACCCAGAGGAGGAAAGAATTTAGCAGAATAAGGATAAGAATTATAGATTAGGAAAAGGTATAGAATGTTGGGTTCATCTCAAAGGCGATCAGAGATACGAGTAGGGAGCTGCACTAAATGCTCGAGGTAATTCTGGATAGAAAAGTCGTAGCAAGTTCATCAACTTTATCTTGAGAATTTGAGGAAAGCAGTTGGCCTTGGTGAACGTTGAAATAAACCAAGAATGATGATTTCAGAGAAATGTGAAGGAGAGAGAATGTTTTCTAGTTTATTAAGACAGGTTAGATTTTGCCATTTGGTAGAATATTCGAACTCCAGATCAAAGACATGGGAACAAGCCATTGCACACATTGGCACAACTGCCTTTGGCTGAAAATTGAGAGAAGAAATAGTAGGAATCAACAGAGTAGAGCTTGAAGTCAGAACGCTCAAAAATCTAAGTTTCGATTTATGAATAAGAGATGAGGTTTAGAGGAGGAGAGGTGATGTTCAACAAAATGAAAATTAGATTTAAAACCGAGAAGGTTGCAGAAATTCATGAAGAGAGGAGACCGTACATCAAAATAGGCCGGCAATTCTGTGACGTCACCAACTCCATCACCGGAGGCCGTCAATGACCTTTAACCCTTAAACGGTAAGGTGGCCATTTCATTTCACCAAAGGTATTCTGGGTCTTTGCGGACCCACCTTACTAGAACCGCTCGTAATTATAGAAAATTAATTTGTTTGTTAATATTAATTATTAACTTTATTTTTCCATCCATCTAGAGTAAAGTTAAATGGTTTTCGCTTTGAAAATGGAATTAGAATAATTTTTTTTGATCAGAACAAAAATAAAGGTGTTTCAATTTACCATGCTCTAAAAAAAAATTTGCCAAAAATATCCTATACCTAATATAAACTTTATTTCTTTTGCATATTTTAGATTAATCCTGTCACAAAATACATTCTAGCCTACAATACGATAGGCCTAGCAATTCACATCGAAATCTGAAAAAAGAAATTGGAGCAGTGTTTGCAGGTTTTTTTTCTGACGATAAAAGGTAATGTGGGTCCTTACGGACCCACCTTACTCGTTACCGCTCGTAATCATAGAAAATTAATTAGTTTGTTAATATTAATTATTAATTTTATTTTTCCATCCATCTAGAGTAAAGTTAAATGGTTTTCACTTTGAAAATGGAATTGGAATAATTTTTTTTTATCAGAACAAAAAAAAAGGTGTTTCAATTTACCATGCTCTAAAAAAAATTTGCCAAAAATATCCTATACCTAATATAAACTTTATTTCTTTTGCATATTTTAGATTAATCCTGTCACAAAATACATTTTAGCCTACAATACGATAGGCCTAGCAATTCACATCGAAATCTGAAAAAAGAAATTGGAGCAGTGTTTGCAGGTTTTTTTTCTGACGCTAAAAGGTAATGTGGGTTCTTACGGACCCACATTAGTAAAATAGGGGGGTAGAAAAATAAAATAAGATAAACCCACAATTAACCCATATCTAACACAATTCCCTGACGTGGGCCTTAAAAACAGGAAGATTATATAAGGAAAAAGGCAAGGAATTCCACAGAACAGATGTGGCTGGAAAGAAAGAGGTATCACAAAGAGAGAGCCTTGAGTTCAAAGTAGTCACACAGAATTCAAGCGAGAGCAAAGCACCTCTAGTACTACGAGGTGGGCCTTAAAGAGAGGAAGATATAAGGAAAAATGCAGGGAATTCCACAGAACAGATGTGGCTGGAAAGAAAGATGTACCACTAAGAGAGAGCCTTGAATTCACAGTACTCACACAGAATTCACGCGACAGCAAAGCATCTCTAGTACTACGAGGGTGACGCAGTGGTTAAGGAATGCGAGAGGTCAACTCTCTCGAGCAGCTGTCGTTGTAATACCTATAGTAGAGAGAGATAGAGTGCCAATGTTGCGTCGAAGAGAAAGAGGGTCAAGGGTGTTTGAAAGTAAAGGACAGTTTATTTGTCTCTTAGATTTAGACTCAACCCTATCCAAAAGAAGGTTAGAACCGGAGCCACCCCAATATGAGAACAGTGCTCCATACAAGGGAGGATAAGACCCTTATATACTTCTTCATACTCTCCTATGTACTTGAAATTTTCATCCTTCTACGTCCATTTTCAAGGTTATGGGGCCAGCACACCCCCTAAATGGGGGTCCTATGGGATGAAACCTCTTCTACGAATAGGTTACCTAATCAGCAGGCTGGGTGTCAAGTTTGAAGTGGATACCTCAATTAGAACACCCCTAAATTTATTGGAGAAGAAAAGTGTGGATTATAAGACTTGTTCCTAACCAATCTAAAAACTCAGAAATCGGTCAACCTGAGCTCAAAATTGGTCTCACCGACATTAGAAACCCATAACTTGACGCATCAAGCATAAAAATCTAACGATTTTAGAGAAAATCTAAGTCATGTCGGCATTTGACTTAGATTCTCAGTTCCAAACGCCTCATTGACCTCAAAAAAGGCTTCCCCGACCTCAGTAACCCATAATTTGACGCCTCAAGCGTCAAAATCTAACGACCTTAGGAAATTACAAGTCATGTCGGCCAATGACTTGGTGTGTCCGGTCATCAGCCAACATCGCAAGAAAGTTTTGAAATAATAATATAAAAAACGTTTGGCATCGAAGAGAAGGAGGGTCAACGGAGTTTGGAAGAAAAGGACAGTTTATTAGTCTCTTAGCTTTAGACTCAACCATATCCAAAAGAAGGATGGAACCGGAACCACCCCAAATATGAGAACCGTACTACATACAAGGGCGGATAAGATCATTATGTAACTGGACTAACTGAGCAGAAGAAAAAATTCTCACAATCAGAAAATTCCCCGCTCCTTATATATATATATGTGTATAAAAATACACAATATATATATATATATATATATATATATATATATATATATATATATATATATATATATATATATATATATATATATATATATATATATATATATATATATATATAGAAAAAGATATGTGATTCAAGAATGTTCTT
>JABUQX010121448.1:0-22614 GCA_015478945.1 Trachelipus rathkii
GTAGTATCGGTACCAGGTATAGGACAAATCCTGTTAGTATTAGTAAAAAAAAGAAAGTAAAGTTTCCATATGACCATAGATTATTAATATAATATTATGATATATATTATATATAAGTAATATATATATATAGTATATATATCACTATATATATTATAAATATAGTATAAATATAGATAATATATTGTAAGCGTGTGGATAGTAGTCTGGTTACGTTAGTGGGATGTGCGTGTCATTATTATGAAATACATGGTGATGTCAGAATGCTTGCGATCAAGAAGCTGATGGGCATGATTGCGGTGGAGCATTGGCAAATCGATAAGGAATGTTTTGTTAATTAGCTTTTGTTATGATGCTGGTGTGTTCAAATTACGGTGATGTAATGGATGGACCACGTGATGGTTGTTTATGACGCTTTCGTTACTTCGTAACGGAGATTTGGGTATTCTAATGTTATGGGTGTTGCGTGCGGTAATATGTGTACTCGTGGTTGATATGATAGTTAAAAATGATAGGGATAATCTGTTAAGGACAACGTATGTGTCTATTGAGAAGGAAGTTCTAAAGCAAGACAATGTGAGTAGCTTGTAATGAAAGCATCATTTTTATCTGGGGAAAATTACAGGGTGTTAAAGTGTCTGCCCTGTACGTGTATCATTCGTTGTGTACTATGCCGTGCCATTGGCCTGTCGATCTACGACGTGGCCCTCTACCTGTGGTCGATTTGATCAAAATGTGAATTAATCGCTGATCAGTTTTCCTGCTGTGTTCTTGTTTGACTGGGTTTAATGATTACAAACACTTTTCACAATGCCCGCAAAGAAATGATTTATCTAGTGGGTGAAAGTGGGGACTGTGCAGGCCACGCTACGGTCCCCCCCTATCCTTTGTTCAGTTGTAACTTCTGTTCGATGCGCCCGGTACTTGGTTGGCTGAAGTGCGCTGTGAGTGCGCCAACATGTTGGAACCACATGGTCTGTGCGGGTCGCAAGGGGTATGTCGTCATGATCTGTGGAAGCGTGTTCTGGAGTAGTTGCAAGGTACGCAGGTCCATCCAAAGGTGTGGAATGATGACAGGTCCCATCAGATAATCCCCAAGAATTCAACCACAGATTTTTACGGTATATTTTGCCTGGTGGAACTCTGATGAACATTGGGAGTGCGGGTTGTGCTCGGTCATGATGTGGTCTGTTCTGGGCTGTGAAGGTGGCATACACGGGTGTGAAGCAGCTCATGCGGTAAAAAACATGTGCATGGAAAGGCGGATATCAATGCTCGTTTGACAGAAACCACGGGCAAATGGCACACGGGGGTGGCGAAGTCGTTTGGCCAAGTCCTTGTACTTTCTGTAGGTAGTATGCATGAAGGCTTTGCTCTTCATTTGCAGATCTCGAAGCACATTACGACTGATTTGAACCATGGCATGGGCAATGACGCCGTGTGCTCGTCGAGCGGTGTTGGGAAGCTCTTGTCAACAACTTCTTCAAACGCCAAGCGAGTACCTGAACGGTATTACGCGGTCCTTCACGAATGCACCGGGGGAGAAGGGTCCTATTATTCTCGGAAAGCCTGATGAGCAGGCGGTTAGCAACATTGTGTGGTGGGGGATTTCTTGTGTGGATGAACCGTTCCCGTGTACATGAAGGGTGCGCTCTTCGTCAGTTTCGTTCGCGCACGTTATACATTATGTCAGGTGCGTTAACTCGGGAAGAGTGTAGTTGATGCCATTCGTATCGATGCTCTACACTGTACTTAATCAACGATGAATTGAGCAAGGTAAACATATTGCCACGTGTTTGAACGATATCGTTAAGCGTTGCACACATGTACGTCACGCAATCGTCACAAGACACATTAATTTGAGTACCTAGATTAGTCCGGTAACTTACTATGCGACGCGTACACAACATGGAACTAGTGGTAGCGCTTTCAATCGTCCCGTAACTTTTTGAAAAGAAGGCGTCATACAACATAGGATATTAAGGATAAATGTCTTATCGGTTTGCTCTATCAGCGGTTTGTCCATACACGGTTTTGAATCACCCTTTTTATAGATTATATGTTAATAATATATATTTATGTAATAATAATTGATATATATAATATATTATAGATATATATAATTATATTATAGTATATATATATATATATGTATGAATAATTATATAATATATAATATAGTATGTCAGGGGGGATATTAGTGAGTCAACTCCAAATATTATTTCCTTCGTTGCATATTTCATACCCTGCTGTAAGTCTCTAAATTTTCCTTATTGAACTAATACTCCCTTGGTTTTATTTAATTTACTATCTTAAATATGCTAATAGAAATATGAAATCTTTGTCATAGAAAGAACTTAGGTTAAGTGTCTGTTGAAAGCATTAAAAGTAGCGCCTACACGAGAAGGAAGTACTATGTGAAGAGTAGCTGAAATAATATAGTGTTTCTGATTGACAGACGATATTGATGGAATGCAGACAGCAATGAGATGAGAAAGTTTCATAGAGAGATGTTTAAGCTGTCAGTAAATATCATTCGACTTATAGATATGTTTATGTGATAGCCACATTCCGATGCATGGTGAATATACAGCATTAGAGAAACTTTATGACACATGCGAATTGCAATTATTGAATATATTAGTTGCCAATCTGACACTATTGTTTAAATAAAAAATATAGGATGATTTTCTCTAGACTAGAAGTGATGAACAAAACTTCAAAGAATGGGTAAAAGAAGGTTGATGGAGAAGTTAAGACGTACCGTTACGATCTTGGAAAATTTTTTTAAGCGTTTGGTTGATGTGCTTTAGAGGAGCCTTTGATAAGGAATCATAGATATTAAACTTCTTAAATAGAAAAGCAAAAAAAAAAACTCAGATGATTTAAATATTAATCAAAAGCCAATTTTTTATAAGTTTAATTTATGTAAAATATGTTGATCTTGCATCCCTCCTCATTTCACTATTTCACTATTCACTATTGGCAAACTTCTCTTGTACTAAGTGTCAGTCAATAACTGCTCCTTAATCATTTATATTGAAAATGTGATTTTATTTTTAAGATTTTCACAATTTTCAAAAAAACATTTTCAAAATCTTGGATATTTGTTCTGATTATCTTTCTTTAATGAGTTGAAGTGCTGGTTGCCGCCATACCTGCTTCAAGGCTTCATCCATTGCAAGCAGTTTTTTTTCAGATATCACCACCGCTCTAGGGCAGAGTTATATTTTGCGTCTGAGTAAGAAGCTAAGGCTAAGGAGAAAAGAGCTCACATTCTCCCTTCCTCCCAATTTCGAACCTGGGTCTTTCTCTCTCTTGGGCGAGTGCTTTATTGCTTTCTATATAGGTACTGATCAGCGGCAGGTGCTTCGAGGGTGAACTTGTCACTCGCTGTACCTACCACTTTACGTACGCCTCGTCACTAGGGGTGCGTGTCTTGCGCAGCTGAGTTTTTGTGTGGAATTATTTGGTACTCCAGGATAGTGCTGCGGTTGCTTCTTTTCTTTTCTGCCACTCGGTTCTGTGGAATTCTCTTTCATCTTCTTGTGTCCTGCTGAAGTTTAATCTCCTCCTTCAAGCTGCGTCGTGTGTCATTCTGCGTGTTTGCGTAATAGTGCGAACTTGCTGAGGCGTGATACCCCGTCCTTGGAATATGGGTTTTGCCCGTGAGTGGCGGTGACAATATATAATCATATACATATATATATATATAGATAGTATACTATATATATATAGTATATTATATATTATTATATATTATAATATATGATATAATATATAATATATATTAAATATATGTATATATATATATTATATATATAGATATTTATTTAATATAATTATAGGTTGATATACAGGATGTAAATAAAATTATGTAATGGTGAGAGTAACATTCAAGAATACAAAAGTTTAGGTATTTTATTTCGTCACCCACAAAGTCACTCAAAAATATTTATCTTAATTCTGAAGATCGATCAAACATATTTGTTTCAATTATACGGAGAAGAAAGCTGCTAAAGGACTTACTTAATGTAGTGTTCATCCTAATGTACACACATAAGGCGGAGGAGTTTATTATCATTTTGTTGTTGGAGTATATGAAGAATTTTTATCTATATAGTATAAGTTTCTTTTCTTTAATTTTGAAATTTGCTATCTAATGAAGATTATTTTATCTCTCTTATACATATAGATATATTATATTATATTATAATTATAATATATATATATATATATATATATATTATATAATATATAAGTTTATATGTATATATATATATCTATGATAATATATATATATATATATATAGTATTATATTATTTATATTATTAATATTGAAGATGTATGATATGCGACTAGAATATCGTTAATGTTTTGTCATATACAGAATGAATTTTGATATTTATGGTCTATATTACTAATAATTGACACTATATATATATATATATTATATATATAATATATACTAATAATATATATATAATTATAATATATAATATATATATGTATATATATATAATATTATAAATATTATTATATATATTATATTTATAATTAGAATATATATATATATATATATATCAATATAATATATATTATATATATATATATAATTATTATATAATCGTTATCTAAAACTCCACAAAAATCTGCTTATAGGGTCCTATATATTATATATATTATTATATATATATATTATATATTATATTATATATATTAGTATTATATATATTATATTATTACTATATATATACTATATATCTTAATTAATATAATATATATATATAATATATAATATATAATATTATATATTTTATATATTATATATAATATTATATATATATATATACTAATAATAATATATATATATTATTATATATATATGATAATATACAATCATATATACTTATATATAATATATATATATATATTATATATATACTGCGCATGTATGAAATATATCAGAAATTTTGAGCGTAGAGGAAATAGCGTAGCGTTGTTTATAAAACTGCTTTCTCTTCATATCTAATTCAGACTTTGCAATTTAGCCCAGTTGAATTAATGAAAAATTAAAAAAAGATGAAAAAAAGAAAGGCAAGAAAATACCTCCTAAAAAAAGACTGCCGCCCCTTAAGTGCGCTCGCTTCTCTCCCTCTCCCCCATTGTTTCCAAGTTCGCTCCGCGATGCGTCCCGCTCTCACTCTGCTCTCTCTTTCTTCTCTCTCTCGCTCTCTCTCTAAAATTTTCAGAAAATAACTGAATTGGAAAGTTGAAATTGTAGTCGTGGATCTTCTCTCACAAATAGAACGATCATTAATTACGTATAAGCAACGGAGGGGAAGCCTTCAAGCTCAATAAAGGGGTAAAAAAAATCTTTTTCCTCCCTCAACACCGGCATCATTTACATTCCCCTCTGTCTAGCTCCGCCCATTAATGTGTCTTCCGCAAATCACAGGCCTAAATTACTCCTCTCTTGAGATCACTTCAATAGTACCGCTTATTACAATTGATCTGTGGTCAAAGAGAGAGTGTCCTAAATAATAATTTTAAAAGTGTTTTCCGATTCATAATTCACCCGTAAAGTTTTCCTGGCTCACGAAGTCCGTCGTCTAAAGTTCTTGTCCCGGCCTTCCGAGGCTCGCGCTGGGAGTTCCTGCAAGCAAGTCTATTTCGGGGAAGTGGCTTTGCTAGACCTATCCCCATACTCCTATCTCCTTTAGCTCGAGAACACTCTGGTGCCATCGTTGCCCGGCGTGCACGACGGGGAACTGGCGGAAGTTGGCTTGACACCCTTATATAATATATTATATATATATAATATATATTTATTGACTTTAAATAAAATATTAACTGGTAAATGTTCTTTCATTAATATCAGTATTAGATGTAATGATTTGTTAAAGAATATTTATTGTTTGTTCCCTTTTCGTAACGAATTGAAATGAATTGGTAGAACTGACGAGATATGGTAGGTAACATTCGAGAAATCTGCATAACAAATTGTGCAATAAGAAGATTCAGATTAATGGAAGGAAATAGTGAATGTTGGTTGTGGGTTTGAAAAATATGGGGCAAGAAAGATAGGTAATTAAGGATGAATGATGATGCTAATATAAGGAGAATAAAAAATGGAGGGGAATAAAGGAGGGAGGGTTGTAAAGGAAGAATTGGAAAGGTTATAGAAATAAATTACCGGTGATTCGGATTCAATAAGCGGAGGCGAGATTCTGGTGAATTTGTGAATTTGGGGTTCTTTTAGAGTTGTACGTTGAGCAGAGAACGACGTTGTTATCCGGTACGGATCAATTAGGGTTCCGAATGGGCCAATTGAGGAAAGGCAAGTAATAAATACCCCTTAAAATATATAAAATAATAATACATATACTATTATAATATCATTATCATAATATATACACACCTCATAATAAAGAATCTGGTGATGAAATTATACTACAATATACATAAAGTGATCTTTTATTTAAATTTCTAAAATTATATATATAATATATATATAGAGGTAATATAAATGGCTAGAAATAAGGGTAAAACTAGGAAATAAAGGTAAGTTAATTAATAAGTGTAAAGTATGGAATTATAAAATACTGGGTAATTTGGTCGAAAGAATGCGTCGAGGTGACTGAAGGACTGGATTGAGAGACAAGGTACTTTAAGATGTGGTAAAAGGAATGTGTAGTATAAGTCAATATCTTTATGGATGAAACAAAGATTGAGAAACAAATGGGGGATGAAGAAGAAAAAATTGAAATGTTCAGTATTTTTTTGGATTTAGCAAAATGGCGCTGATATGAAAATTAAAAGGGAAAGGCTCTATGGCGTATTTGTTTTACATTGAATTGAGATGGTGTCTTGTGTGGTAAATCTTCTGTTATAATAAATTAAAGCATTAATGAACGATATTGAAAGAATTGTGGTAAGAATTAAAGGAGTTATAGTGATGGTATTTATATTAAAAGCGAGTGACAGCATGAAGAAGATGCCTATGCCTTCTTTTGGTTTATTCACAAGTGTGCAAGTGGACGGGTTACTGAAGAATCTAGAGTGGGATGGCAAGGGGGATGTCTAAGACAATATGGAGAATGTAAGCAGCATAGCGAGGGGAGCTGGCACCCTACAATATTAATGCGAAATGATTGGTTTGCTGGGGGCGAATTCTGAAGAGAGTTTAATGAAGAGGATGTGGTAGACGAGAAATTGGACAGCGGTGGTGTAAAAGGAAGATGGTTTTGACAGTAAAAGTAGATAAGAGTAATTGTTTAATGGTGTTGTGAGTGAGAGAGCGAGCCCTCCGGGTAAGTTATGTTAGATGGAGAGTAATGGGAACAAGTGTTTGAGTTTAAATATTAAGATATATGTTTGGATGAAAGGGAAACGGATGATGACCAGTGTAAGTAAGAAGTGTGAATGCAGGGAGGTGGCTGTGCAAATTAAAGAGTTTCGATGGTGGAATCTGTTAATTGGAGGCCATAAAGTCGTCTTACGAGATGCGCTAAGTTGTCTTACATTGATGTGTTTTATTTTAATAATAATAATGATAACGTTAAAAATTTAACATAGCACACACAACCAATTAATTATACCTAGACTACCGTAATAAACGTTTATACTCAAAAGCTAAAAGTAACGGAGTAACTAAGTAGCGGCACTTCGTTACTTTTTCCTTTCAAAGAAACGGAATTATGACGATAACGAAAACTAATTTTCCGAGTAACGAAAGTAGTGGAATAGCGGAACTCTTTTTTTTGAGTACACGATGCGCCACCTCTGCTTACGAAACTAAAAGGAACACCTCTAAAGAGCAAACAGCAACCATTCGTGAACAATGGACCCTCACACATAACCTGAACACGTATGAGATTATATTTCACCATGTTGGGCAATAAAATTGGGGATGGTCAAATAAAGAGCTTTGTCTAAATCGTTGACCAGTTTTTATGCCAAAACACAACTTACAATTCCAGCTTTCCTCTACACCAAGTGAATATAAATATTATGACACATTATCCCAGTGATTTCTTCATCATTTGACGTCAAACAAATAGAATTTAAAAAAATTGGTTACACCAAGGAACGAAGAAAAACAAAAACAGCTTTTTATGCCTAGCTCAACTTTTTCAAGCACTTTTATGGAATAAATTATCCTTTGCAATAGATTTGCGCCTAAGGTAAACTTTTTTCTTCTGAAACACTTACTGATTCTTAGCAGAAGACCATATCTTAGAACAACATCGTAAAGAGTTGGAAGTTTCATAGGGACAATTTCTATGACCGAGACTTTCCCAAATGAAGTTAACTCATTCCCCGAAAGGGCCAGAGCTTGCCAGTCTGTCTTCTTTAAACTAGCCCAAGAGCTCAAGACTCTGTAAATTTCCCAGAATTTTGGCAAGTGAACAGAATTTATTCGTAGTTCGATGAGGAAATGGAATTAGTTGAAATACAAGAAAACAATTGAACTATTCTATAATACAATAAAAATAATATAAAAGAGACAGCTGCAAATGAAAGTTATCTGAAAGGAATTTAAACCGTACGCAGTTTCCAAAAAAAGCTTTTTTTTACAAGATGATATAACTAAACTTGTATTTTAAAAATTATATTATTAATTGATGTTATTAAGTTTCTTCATCTAATAAGAGAGAGAGCAGACAGAAATATATTGGAAAAAAGAAGCACTTCATTTAGAAGACATTTTTGCTGCGAATTTTAACATGAAACGTTGAGAGAGAGAATCTCGAATTTGAAGTTAAGTAGTAACCAAGTCAAACTAATGTATTGCCTCGTCCAAGTATCTTTTGTAAAATAAATTGTGAAATCGCTAACGCCAATACAACAAACTATTTGCCCCATAACACAATTAAATTTTTGAGAAAAAACGTAAGTCAAACAAATTTTGCAACACGCTTTTTAAATCTCCTAATATACACAATAATATATATATAATGACATTACAATATTTAATATATATTATATATTTAGATTAGAGCAAAGCTTTTCATAAACATCAAAAAGTAAGTTTATTCTATGATAAAAACTATTAATATATATATATATATATTTATATATTTATAAATATAATATATAATAATATTATCACTAGTATACAATATAATATATATTAGTAATATATTAAAATAAAATATATTATTATAATATATAATTATATTATCATGTGTATATTAAGCAATGAACGCAGCTAAGAAGTAAATATTAATCAGTGAGGTATAAATTGCTCCTTAATTTGTAAAAGAATTAGAAGGAATCAGTAAGAAAAAAATATATTTCATTATAGAGTAAAATAAATATATATTCCCTGGGCTTTCGTTCCTAAGCTGGAACAATCCACTTCAAAAGAAAGTATAATATTAAAATTTATAGAATTATTATAAAGTACCTAGTAATAAGGTTAATTTAAACAATTTATTTTCATAGATTGTAAATTTTTCAAATGTCATAGTTTATAATATACTTCCTTCTGAAGGAGGTTCCAGCTTAGGAAGGAAAGCTCAAGAATATATATTCATTTAACTTGTAATGAAAATATTTTCTAACTGATTCCTTCTAATCTTTTTCAATAAGGCCCTCCTACTGAATATATATAAATATATATATAACTATATATATATAAATAATAATATAATATATATATTATACTATATATAATATATATTAATATATATATTTACTAGAATATATATAATAATATAATATAATTATATATCATAATTATAAATATGGTAATTAGTGGACTAAAGCGAGTCTTTTCTCGTTTAAAAAGAGTTATTTTAACCTCATTCGCAAGAAAGAGAGAGAAGAGAGAGAGAGAGAGAGAAGAGAAGCAGACAACAGAGAAGAGAGAAGAGAGAGAGAGAGAGAAGAGGAGAGAGAGAGAGAGAGGAAGAGAGAGAGGAGAGTTTTCCAAATCTCGGTCTGGTAACTTGAAAAAGGCACAAATAATTATAACCGAGCTCCATCATAGAAGATTTCTGGCAATAATTTAAATTATAGTTTTTTAACGAACAATAGTGAAATTTTTCACTAACACAAATACAACACAAAATTCCATACTAAAAACCATTGCCCCAACACTATAAACACAAAACCAATTTAACTAAGAATGGGCAGGAACACACATCCAAGGTATAATCCGGTTTTCAAAATATTCGGTAATCCTGAATATGAATTTTTATCGGTTGTATCCGCCGGAAGAAATATCTCTAACTAAATCACCGGATAATTAAATCCGGATTTATTTAACAAAAACCAAAACTTTTGTGAGCCAACTTTAAAACACAAAAATATATATTCTGGTTTCAAATTCAAATTATAAACATTAACTTTAATTAGTATATTTCCTATTAATGAAATAATTTAAGCTAATTTAAGTTTTACATATGTTAAAATGAAATATATATATAAAATATATAATAATATTATTATATAGTACACTATATACTAATATAATATATATAAATATATATATATTATATACCTATATATATATAAATACTATAATATATATAATACTACTATATATTATATATATAAATATATAATAGATATATATATATTAATATAATATTAAACATATAATTACTACATATATATAATATAAAATATATCAATAAAATATATAATAATAATATAATAAAATATATATTATATAATATTATTTAATATATATATATATAGTATATATATATAAGTAATATATATATAAATATTAATAATATATTATATACTTTATATACAAAACATAATATATAATTTTATATATATAAATATAATATAATATATATATAATATATATATAGTATATTAATATATTATATATATATATATAATATAACCTATATATATATAAATATATAATATATATATATACAAGGTGGGCATTAACCGTTAATGAGAAAGGTAACGCCGTAATCCTTAACCGTTAACAAAAAAATTAAGACGTTCAATTTTACTAAAGGCGTTTTTGACCGTAAAGAATGTAAACGGCAATTTAATCGTTAATCGTTAACGTAACGTCTTCAAAATTGTAGGCAATAGTAAAAGAAATAATTGTAATTTCTTTTATTTGTGATGCAATCTGCAAATTAAATTTAATGAAAAATTTATCTAAGCAATATTAAGATTATAATTTGAAAAAACATTATAGTAAGTGAAGAGAAAAATGAATATCATAATAGTACTAATATACTTAGCTTAATATAAGATATTATGTAGTTTCATTTAAAAGTACTAAATTTCATAATCATTTCACTGTATAATTTTAAAAGACTAAAATATATTTAGAATATATATATATATAATGATATATATATATATATATAATAATTTATATTATTAAAATATATATAGATATATATTTTATATAAGAAATATAAATAAACGATTTAATGAATAATAAGATAATAATAAATAATAAATAACATTTTGTCAAAAGTCAGAAATGAGCTCATCTAATAATTAATCATCTAATAATTAATCAAACCTATGTTAATATCAATAGGATAATCATTACTGTAAAATAGATAATTAAGACAATCCCATCACAAGATTATACTACACTAAATATTTAATGCAAACAGTAACTTAAATAATTTTTGGCATCGAGTAACCTACGCAGATACTTTTTTGCGCTTGCCCAAAGAAATACCTTCCATTAAGCGGTAAATATTATTAATGAACTTTAAATAGCATTAAATATTTAAATTGTAAAATAATAGATATACAAACCAATTTAAAGGGAATATCCCAATTTGATGGACTTCGGATCGCTGACCCACTTTTCACCCCCCCCCCTAAATGGAACATATATAAATAAGGAATTCTTCAAGGCCGATTTTGGCCCTATAACCACCAAATCTAGTTAAGAAGCTTTTTTTCTGACCTCCTAAAACGTTGTTTTCCGAGTGTTTTTCTGTGTCTGGTAAGTCATTGGTTTGGTATTTTCATTTTTCGAAAAACCGATGTTATTTGACTTTTTAGTGAAATCCTAACTAATTTTGGAGAATGAACTTCAAACAGTTGAAATATACCTAGATTGGACTATTATCTAAAATATGTTAAAGAAACAGAATTTTAATATTTGACCCCATATTTGAGCATTTGGGTCGATTTTTCAAACCTACTATTTTTGGGTTTTCAATGAAAAAATAGGGAATATATTGTTTTTGTTCAGTTCATCCGTCTGCATGAAAATTTTCAGGTTTTGTAAAAAATTGGCATTTTTGTATCGTGCCGGAGATACACACTTTTTACTTAGAATTTTCCTTGTATATGGGCAGTAAAGTTTTGGAATTTGTTCTTAAAAAAATTTTTTACACACACACATAGTGTTTAATTTTTTTATAAAAATAAATTTCCTTATTATAATAGATACATACTAATATTTAAAATATTTTTATCTCGACCATTAAGAATAACTTCTAAGCCCTGAAAATTTGATCATTGAACGGATAAGTAGAAAAAAACAAATGATCAATCACTATTGTCCATAGCTTTTTTCCAAAAATTCAACGCTTGAAAAAGTGAAATAATTGACAATTTTTTTTCTTACTTATCCAATCAACATCAAATTTTCATGTTTTTTTTCAAATGCTTGCGAGATATCAACATTTTTTTACTTAGATAAGTTTTTTGTATATCCAAAAAGAAAATTTTTTAAAAAAAATTTCCACAAAATTATTTTTTGGAAATTTGTTCCAAAACAAATAAACTCTTGCGAGTATATACAAAGAAATTAATCTAAGTAAAAAATGTGCATTTCCTCCGACTACAAATTCCTGAAAATTTTATGAAGATATGTTGGGTGAAAAATAAATTATCCCAATTTTTTACTTTCCATGAAGCGTAATATCGGAAGTGTTTGCCCTATGGTCCTATGTTAAGGCATGGCACAATTAATATAAATGTGTTGATTCATTAGAGTAACCTGCCCTTGTGTATAGTTTCAAAGTTTTTAAATCTGTGAATTATACAAATAGTAGAAACCACCAAATGTCAAAAAAACAAATTGATAATTTATTTACAAAAATTGAAAATACCAAAAGCAAATGATCTACAGACACAGAAAAGAAACTCGAACAGACGACGTTTAAGACGTCATGAAAGAAGTTAGCAGTTTGGTTGTTTTCATAAGGTCAAAAACGATTGAAAACTCCCGAATTTTAATGTTTCAGGCTTTTTATGGTGTAGGGTTGGTGAAATGTGGCTGTAGCCTGAAGCAACAAATGAGCGGCCACCCATTGCCTAAAATACACAAATAATAAATATAAATACTATATTATATATAAATAATTGTTATATTAAATATATAGTATATATATTAATAACATACAAATAAGTATAATATAAGGTATAAATATCACTAAGTAGATATAAAAAATATTTATAATATTATTATATATACAGAAATGTGGATAATATAAATATATAGACTAAATATAAAAAATATATACTTGATCTATAATATATATATAAGTAAATATTAATAATTATATAAAGGTGTTATTTATATTTTATTATATTATATAATTAATATATCATTATACAAATATGATTTTAGTGTTGTATAGTGTACATACAGCGTTAAATAAATTATATATTACCGTATGTATTTGTTAAATATGTTAATATATTATATATATATATATTTATATATATTAATATATATTATATATATATATATATAATATAATATATTATATATAATATAAAGTATAAATATAATAATCTATATTAAGACAAATATCAATAATAGATAGTTATATACAAATATTTAATATATATCAATATTATTATATATATTATTCATAATAATAATAGTATCAATATTTTATATTACAGAATAAAATATATATATTATAATCAAATATATAAGATAATATACTCTTAGGAGGAGATATAGTAAATATAAATAATATCAATTTAGTATAATATATTATATATATAAATATAAAAAATAATATATATAGAGTATACATCTTATATAATCTGATAACTATATATAACAGAGACGAAAATTATATTATAACATATAAATAATACTATATAATAAATTATATTTATAAGTGATGTAAATAACTATATACGTATACATCAAGTATATTATATATAAATATATATAATAAAAAAAATACATTATATAAATATATACAATATTTTTGCTAATAATATATAATTATTTTAATACATCATAAAACAAGACTATATAATAAAATAAGTACTTAAAGCAATTATAAAATTACAATTCTATATGGGCTATTTCTTATAATTTTTCACTAGTCACAAAAGAAAGAGCAAGCTCAAGTAACAAACGAAAACGAAAGAGTTAAATGATTTCATTGGGACCCTTTCCACTATTCTTTTTTTTTTTTCATTGGAACCAAAAAATGAAGAAGACATCATATAAGAAAAAACATGTTTTAACAAAAAATTAAAACGAGATAATAACCGTCTATGAATAAAACACATTTTTGAGCCATTGAAAGGACCGACGTTATTAGGAAAAATTTTGGAATAAAAAAGCTAATTAATGTTATCGAAATGATACATTATAATGATAAAACGATAAGAAAATATTTTATAAACTCGAAATTAAGAAACGGTTAACGGATGTAGGAAAATTTTAATTCCGTTTAACGTTACTTCACAATAGTAACATCGTTAAATAGCCCCGCTTAGTTTATCTTTTCGAAATTAACGAAAGCGTTAATATAGTTAACGTGAGAACACAATTTAAACGAGTATGTATAAAACGGTTAACGCTTTAAACAAGCGTTTAAATGCCCACCTTTTATATATATTACATAATAATACTATAAATATATATATATATTTATAATATATATATTATTAATATATATATTTATATATTTCCATATATTTATTATATGTTGCAAAAAAATGATATTTTAAATAACTATATAGATTTTCATGAATATTTTTAAACTAAAAAAATATAAAAATAAAGTATATATATATATAACTATTATAGTAGAGTTAATATAATAATATATATATTATATAAAAAATATATTTATATATAAATGTAAATTTAATATATTATATACTTAATATATATATAAATATATATAAATATAAAATAACACTAAATATATATAAATATATATATGTATTTATATATATATATACAAAGTCGCAAATAACGGCGTTAAAGCGCGTTAATCCGTTAATTACATCGTTAATTTTTTCGTTAAACCTTTTAACAGCATCTATTAATTCGAAAAGAGTAACGGAACTATTAACGATTACATTTGTGAATTAAAAGATAACTTTTGAAAAACTTTTATCTACATTCCTTTTTAACCGTAGCAAAGTTAATTAAAAGACTTTTGAGAGGTTGTACATTGAAGAATTTTTCACTCATATTTGTATATCGAATTTGATAAGCATCTGTTTTTCCCCAAAAATTTCTCGTAAACGCTCCCTCAATGGCTCAAACCTTTAAATTCTTACACGGTTTACTATCCCTTTAGTAATGTTACAGTTTTTTTTTTAATGCTGTTATGTACATTTATTTTCTTAGTCGGTTTCGCTGAAAAGATAAAATAAAAGATAGGGACTGTTGTTCCCTCGGTCATATCAATGAAAATCATAACTCTTACGTTTCGTATTTTAACTGAACTTGCCCGTATGACTGTAACTTTTATTAATTGGACGTTAAATAATGAATTATTACATTTGAAGAAGATTCCCAGAGAAATTCTTTATTTCAGTATAAATATTTTTACTCTTTTTAATTCGATTATTGTAAGTAATTAATATTATTATATTATTATTCACTCATATTGTATGTTACAGCATCATTTCTTTTCAACCTAGAAATATTCCCTACAAATTTTGAAGACGGTTTAACTTTCAACGATTAACGGTTTAACTTCGTTACATTTCTTTACCGATAAACCTTAAATTGATTAACCGCCGTTAAATTTTTGTTAACGATTAGGATTTAACGACGTTAACTTTCTCAATTAAACGGTGCCCACCTGGTGTGTTAAATATATATATTAATATAATATATAATATATATATATTATTATCAATAATATAATTTTCTAATGTTCTAAATTTAGATCTAAGAAATATGGGTTTAGATCATTCTTTTATAAAAGTTATATAAATTTATATATAATAAAATCCTATATATATAAATAATATAATATTATAAACTTATGATAAATATATAAATTTAGATTGTATGAAATATATAATTGTTGAATACATTATAAAATAAAGATATTATTATTAGACTAATTATGAGTTTGATAAGATATTCATAAATATATTAATAAAATATAGTATATCATAATATATATATAAATAATTATATATATCTAAAATCCTTAAAGAGATAATTACGAAATCACCCGATACTACTGTTTGGCTGTTATTAGGTAATTTATGAATTTTCATAAGATCCAAATCTTTTTCTGAGTATCAAAACTGCATGTTCTTTCTATTTATTTGTAAATAGATTTGCCCTGGTGCGAGAATAAACGAACAGGTATCTAACTGAGGAGGTGCGCATAAGTATTTTGCTGGCCAAGCCTGTCTAAGTTTAAGAAATCATTAATAAAGTAAGGTAGTTTGAAACTGGAACTGTGCACAAGAAGACATACGTTTAACCGAAGCAAATATTTTCTAACTCCAGCAAAAAATTTATATTAATTATAAATTTTTTTATTTGATTTTTGAACTTGACCTTTTCAATTTGAAGCACATACTCCCAGAATAAAACTTTCTTGATGCCTTCGCATAATGATGATTGATCGACTTGATGATGGTTCCGATGGTTCCAGCATTCAAAATAGCTTCCCCTCAAAAGAGAAGAGGTAAAACTGGTCCTTCCAGTTTCATTTTCGGTACGTCGACTTCTCCACCTTCTGAATATAAGAATTGGTTCCTTTTTGCCTAGTTCTTAAGCATTCCAAATATCCTCGTGCATTCTCAATGTAAAGCTCTTGAATCTTTTAGCCTTTTTTGTCTCTTTCTATTATTTGAACCTCTTTTCTTTTAAAAGTTTTTTCTTTCATAGTTTTATCCTCTAAACCAATGAGTTCGTTACTATATGATTGGCCAATATGTTCCTACAGTAACTTTTTCATAAAGCAAAAGACGTTTTTAAAAGCGAAATTTAGAAACTATTTTTCTGTTTCTATCATATATTACTTTTCTTTGTAAAAAACGTCTATCTAAAAGTTTTTTCAAGTTCTCTTTCAATATTTGAATTCCACAATCATTGTTACATTCCTTGACTCTTCTTTGAAGATATTTGGTTCAGAGGTTGGTACTAGCAGGAATTCATAAGTTGATTAATTCCTGAATCATCAGCTTAACTTGTTTTTTGTCATTTCCAATGGGATTCAGGAACATGGAAGTGAGAAAACTCCACTGAATAGGAGTCAACGTTTGGGGTCATACGTGCCAGTATAATAGTTTTACGGCCTGCTTTTGTTCAAAAGTCGTCTAAAGAAATGATGTCGAAAAATCAAACAGATAGAGAAAAAATACTTGAAATCAAGTTTTTGAACCCAAAGAATTACGTTATGCTGAATATGTTATAGATTACTGCAACGTAAAGTTGACTGTAAATGACAAGAATGGTGGCAAAATAATTTTTTTTGCATTTAAGCAGTATACACTGATTGTTTTGAGTCAAAACACGATAACATCATAACTAACCAATTAATAATAATATTAATTATCAAGAATACAATTGAGGTTATCTATTTTCAGGTTTATATTAGATATTATAATTTCATTATATAAATTTATTTATATAATATATATAATATATATAATATTAATAATATTATATATATTAATTGAACTTTTGAGATCAATTTGAAGTATTATAATTTTAATAATAAAAATTATTCGGTTTTCTTTTAACATTTATTATTTATTATGTATAGTTAATGTTCTCTACAATTATTACTTTTCTATTATAATTTTTAATATCAAAATTGATTATTATATAACATATATAATTATATATAATATATAAATAATATAGAGATATATAATATAGAGAGAATAATATAAACTATATTATTCTATTTGTATCTTTTTAGAGTATTTTAAGTTTTTAAAACCATTACATCTATTATTGCAGAAAGATTAGGACGACGTCAAATGCTATAGTCTGGAGAAATCCTCTAATTCCATAGATTTCAAGCGCCAGAGAATAGAATCGAAGACTTAAGGATTAACAAGTCCAAGAATTAGCGAAGATGAAGCATGTAAATTGGGAGGAGTTATTGAGTTATCAGCCTATAAGATTCAGGCAAATAGCGAGTGATAGAGTTTAGATGTGCAGGTTGAGGAAGATCGTAAATCAAAAAACAAAACTAAAGTAAGAAGATAAATAAACAAGAACCCATATTTCACACCAATATTAACAGAAAAAGAAGAATCGCCCGTCACAACAGCCGACATTGAGGGCGATTTGGAGTAAGAAAAACTAGACATAAGTAGCAAAGTGGAAGGGATGGAAAAACACCAAGGAAGGGAGGCTTTGGAGAGCATGACGCTGCCATACCCACGGTTATCAATAATGCCTTTGGGATATAGCAACGCCAATCACTACGTCAAAAGTCATCACCGTTAGTTCCTAAAAGGGGCGCAAAACACCACAATCAGCTCACAAGAAATATGGAAAAGTATATAGTCGCCAGAAAAGATCACGCTCGAATCAAGAGCCTAAAGCATACTGGGATCGGAAAGTAAAGTGAATGAGGAATATTCTCCAAGATTCCTAAAGAAATGATAGTGAGAAAGGGTTTTCAAACAGATCCTGAGACTAAAAACACAACAAGCTATAGGGATAGTTAGAAGGAATCTTTAGTGCGGCTACCTTTTTTCGGAATAGTTTGGACATGTTTATGCGGTTAGTCACTTTCTCAACACTGAGAGGAAAGTGTTTACTAATTGAGACATAAGTTAGAATATAAATTTGAAAAAAAAGAGGCGGGGTCAACACGGAAGCATCCTTCACAACTCGGGGAGGAATGACATCAGTGCCACCCGCCCTTCCTAACGTTCAGAGATTTCAGGAACCCATGCAATCTCTCTGAATCGAAATGTATCAAAACGGCAAGCCTACGAACTCTGAGAGAGAAGGAGGAGAAATGAGGATGCCAGAAATCGTCCAGGGTTGATGATTAGAGGCAGGAAAATAGAAGGCCGAAGAAATTGGCCTTTTCATGGAGAATTGATTAACAAAACCATCATAGCGAAAATAAGAGGAAGAAAGACAAGATTTAACAGAAGTATAGTTGAGTTTGTTTTTGGCAAGAAGGCCAGAAAAGATTTGGTCAGTAAGGAGAGAATAAACCAAGGAGGTTAGCGCGCACTTTCTTTTTATAAAGTCTCGCTTTGCTTCGGTTCGATATGAGTACCTGCAATCGATTTCTGAGCAGAAGTAATAGGCAAGATTGTGATATGAGCGAATTATTTTTTTTCGCACTTCCCAATATCGTACACCTTGTCTTCTAGCCTGTAAATGCCCAGTAGAAACATAGCACGATTCTGAACAATGGAATTTATAAGTTAGAGAAAGATTTAGCGATAGTAAGGAATGAATACCTGTCTCAATACCCATCAACTGATTACATGTCCCCCATCTTATCTGGGCAGAAGTCGATCGCGTTCATCAAAGACCAGCATCACACAATTAATGGTTAGCGTAGATATAGCAAACTGCAAATGGCTCTCTACCAAAGATCGGCCCCGATCAATATGTGCAGAAATAAACGAGTAAGGGCAAATAGAAATGAGCTGTTTGGAGAGAAAAGAATATTAAAATAAGAGATTATAATTGTTGTGGTCAGATTACTTAGTTATGTTAGTCTGAAGTGAGTGGTGTATAAATTTATTTTTAAGGAGATATGGAAACTATGTGGTGAAAACATAGTATACATAGTTTGGGTTCAAAGTAATTTGTTAATCGTACTTTATCCTCCGGAAATTGTGTGGGTTCTTTAATTAGTTATGCTCTTCTAGATTCTCTGTCGAGAATTTGCTTGTTCATGAGTGAATTCGGCTCTCCGCCACCATAAATTCGGTAATGAGAGGACCAACCAATATAATATTAAATAATTATTATAAAAAATTAATATATATTAGGAAAAAATATTTATTTATCTACTATATATAAATATATACTATATATAATATACTTATATACTATATATATTAATATATATATATATATATATATTAAATAAAATTTGTTTTTACCAAAAGATTCTATTTCCTTATTGAAAAAAGGTCATATACTCATATATATTTAAAAATTAAATATTATCCTCAATAATATGTTTTCGTAACTCTTATGTTTTTTTTATTTACTTAACTCCCAATAATTTAACAAAATAGATTGCTATATTTTTTGCAAGTAAAGATTGTTATATTTCGGAATATTACTAATTTCAGTAAGACAGTAATCTAATAGAATTAGCTGACATAGTGACAAGAATATCAATTAATCCTTTAATTTTATGTAAATTATGTTTAATACTTTATGTGGCCCCCCCGAATCTCTGTAAAGCCCCCCCGGAAAAAATTGCCCTGAAAGAAACAAACTGAATACCAATTGTTTATTGTACTTTATAAAAAGAATGCTCAAACCATCAAAAAATCAGTTGAATCATTGTATGCTGGAAAATATAATAAGAATTCATTGTTTGTTGGCGACCCGATACTATGGCCGTTAACCCCCTCCGTACCCTAAATGGGAAGACTGTCACGGAAGAAATGCCTCATTACAAGGTATATAGAAGGTATATAGAGTCTATGCCGTGAATTTCAACAAAATCCGTGATGACGCCCGTCTCCTTTACTTTTACCGTTATTTATAGCATGCATGAGCAATGCGCCAATAGGATTTCATAAGGCCACTACACTAGTTTCACTCACCCTACAATTTGTCATAGATAATGACGGAATTTCGTCAAATAAGAATAAGAATTGTTCACTAAAATTAATAAACACTGATTTCATTATTTAATAAGAATTTAAATATTCAATTATAATTAACATTAAATTTCCACCCTCAGCATATAAATTAATAACTGTGTGGATTCGAACTCAACTTTCTATAAAAATGGGTCATTACGCGAAGAATTAGGCCAAACTAATAGGCCCCATAGCATAGAGATTATTTATACGTGCTAATACTAGCTACTTAACTCATACATAATGGCCACGCAATCGGTAAATCGTTTGAAGCAAACAATAGGATTAAATAATTTTAAGTAATTATATTAACTGAAAAGGAAATGTAAAATACAGACGATCGAAAATTAAAATAATTGCAATTTAATTATTGTTTTTAAAAAACAACCGATATAATCCATTTATAAATTTATTGTACGAAAAATAATTAATAATAATACATATATTAAAAAAAAAAAAAAAATGAATTATTGTCTAATTTAAATACTAACTAACACATTTCACAGTCCGATGGCGACAATTTAAACATCCGACGTGACAGTACAGTGAAAATCTCTATACTATGGGAAGTTATTGATTACATATTGGTGCGCCGCAGGCAAATGCATGCACTCAATCCAGATACCTGTTCATGTATTCTATAACAAAAATTGAATTTAAGATAATTTAAAAACACATATCAGAATGGATAAAGAATTTATAGAAGCGAATAATATATATATATATATATTTATAAATGTATAGACTTATATATAGAACGGTATAGTGACTCTATGTAATAATAATAGTATTATACTTTTAGTACTATGTACGTAGATATGATATATTAATAGATATTATGTAGGGTAGTTAGTAGATATATATTAGTATCATATAATAATAGACTATATATATAGATCGTAAGGGTAACCGTTCAATGGGATTCGCTTCTTTCGGACATGTTTATATTTTAAATATAGGGATAATCCTTATATTTCTTATATAGACGAAGAATCATTGAAATAGGTAGGGGGATCTAACCATGTGTCGAGTAATATAGTACGGCTAGATTCTCTTGGCCGCTAAGGTAGGCGAGAGAATAATTGACGAGAGATATGCTTTTTTTTGAAAAATTAATAATGTATGTTATGGGGGGGATATGGCAGGTGCGCGAGAGTTTAATCGCTCGGTGATCTCCTTTAAACAGAAAATTATAAACCTGGGGTTTGTTTTTTGTGTTTTTTTTTTTTTTTTTCTTTTTTTTGGCGGCGAAGCGCAGCGAGCACGGTATAATAGGGGTACATTACGTAGTGCACGATCACGTATAAATCGTCCATAAATAGAAAGATCTCTAAAAGTCATAGGAAGAAGTGAGGCATACATATAAAGATACATAAATAATTACGCATTTAATATAAGGATAGACAATAATGAAATAATCAATAAATCACGCGACATGTAAAATACCTGATCAATAATAATAATTAGGAAAAAATAATAATAATAATATTATCGAATCATAATATATAATATAGTTATAACCATAGATATGACACACTTGATATCTGCAAACTTGTTCTTTGTTCGAAATGACAAACAGGGATATACTATGAACGATAAAATAAATA
>JABUQX010121449.1:0-7500 GCA_015478945.1 Trachelipus rathkii
AGAAAGAGATATATATATATATATATATAGATATATATAATTGGTCCAAGACTTAAGCAAATTCCCATTACATTGTAGTTAATACACTTTTATTATAGACCTGGGTGATAAGAACCTACACTTTTTATTATTAAAATTCATTTGCACTTATCTGGCCCAACGACAAGAGTATTTTATCACCAAGATCATTTTGAATCTTTTTACATCCTTCACTATTCCTAACTGAGGTGAGCACTTTGGTATCTATTGCAATTAGAATTGTATTTAAAGTTGGTCTAAATCCTTTTATATTATATTGATAAGGGAACAATAAGTGGCCCAGCTCTGAACCCTGTTGGGTAAGATAGGACAATCGTCTACCCCACTGCACGTAATTCACTATTATCCAGTGATATATATATAGATTTAGTCTGATACGCACCACGTTAGTTTTACATCTAACAACTATTCTATTAATCCCCTGCTCACATCACTATCCCACATTGAATGAAATTTCTTCATCCCAAGCTCTTAGCTCGGGGAGAAACCTTATTAAAAATGCTTGATTATATATAGATATAAATAATATATATTAATAATATTTTTATATATATATATTAATTATTAATATATATATATAGAATCTATATATAACTTATATATATATAATGTATAATATATATATATATATACATATTATAAGTATATTATATATTTATAGAATATGCTATATATATTATATATATTTATAATATATATATATTATATATATATTTCTGTATTATATATATATATTTTATATATATATAATTATATATATATATATATATATATATATATATATATATTATATATATTAGAGAGCGGCCGAAGTAGTTTTTTTAAAAAGAAATACTTCCAAAAAGTTTCTTGAAAGATCGAAGATTAAAAATAATAAAAAAGGAAAAAATAAATTTTCATATTAATTTTCAATAATATAATATTAATATAATAATAATAATAATAATAATAATAATAATAATAATAATAATAATAATAATAATAATAATAATAATAATAATAATAATAATAATAATAATAATAATAATATATAATAATATTATACATAATAAATAATTATAAATAATAATAATAATAATAATATAATAAATATTATATCATAATAATAATAATAATAATAATAATAATAATAATATATAATAATAATTTTACAATAATTTTATAATAATAATATATAATCTACTTATACTAATCACATTTTACATATAAGATAATAATTATTATAACATTAATAATTATAATAATAATAATATTATAACAAGCTTTGGCTTGCTCCTATAGGACAAGACTTGTCCCTGAGCACGTGCTACGCACGCGCAGAGGGCTCGCTTCGCTTGCCCGAGGAAACCAAGCCGAAAAAACTCATGATGACAAAATTGTAGTGAAAACCGTTACGTTTTTCGTGCTGTTTATTTTTAATAGATATAAATAAAAAAGCAAAAGTAAAAAATAATTTATTAATAACAACTTTTCATTAAGAATATATTAAATCAAAATGTGGCCGGACCGTAATGGCGAAAGGATGGTAGTTTCAAAAATATGTTGCTTCACATCATTCAACAAATCGATACGAATTTGGAACGTTTTTTTGCATGTTTAAAATTAATAGGATATATAATAATTAATAATATTATAATATAATATAATAATATATCATAATAATAATAATATAATAATAATAATATAATGAATAATGAATATAATGATTTTTTTTGATGGATTGCTCACGGATCTCCACAGAACAAGAATGCGGCTAGAGTATTTTGCCTAAAACTAACGAAGGGGAATCCTAACGGAACGAAAAGAGGGAACAGCAGCTGAGATTGTTAGATCTTATACAAGATGTTCAGTTCCAAGAGGAGGTAAAAAATAGCGATTCTACTTACGAAATGATAGACCGTGATCTGGGTGATGTGGCTTGCGAGGGCGACGCATGAAGAGGGATAGTTATAGGACGTGAGGAAAAAACGCTTGCGCTATCGTTAAGGGTCGAGTATGATGGCATATCGCAATCCACAAGAGATGAATGATCAGTGAGAGGACAACTGGAGGAGCAAAATGGGCAAAGGTCTTCGTGGGGAATAATAAATATAATATATATAATAATATATATGAATTAATAATAATAGATAATAAACAATATTAATAATATAATAAAATAATTAATATTGAATTAATATATAATCATATCATATAATAATTAATAATAATAATAATAATAAATATATCATAATAATAATCATAAATAATAAATAATAATTAGGACACTTTCAAAGTAGTTTTCCATTAAATACATATTTTTTTTCATAACAAGATAGTTAGATTTTTATTGTCATAAGCTTTATTGTCATAATTTTTCAGATTACTTTATAAAGGTGTAATATTATAAAGCTAGAGTAAGGAACTTTACTTGACTTATTTTTGTTAAACAAAAAAGTAAAGATTTAATTTTGTATTTCACTTATTAATAAATAATTTATGAATTTATAATTTCTTTTATTAATTTATTTATACTTTACAAAGTCCGAAGTTTGAACGAAATTTTAAAGTTCCGATGCTTTAATACGAGAAAAACTGGCTCAAATAGGGCTTCAGCGACAAACGTAGAGATGATTTTTGTTATGTTATAACTCATCTCGAAATATTTCTTGTCTCGCAATTTATTGGCATTGAGAGTTGTAAAGCATATATAATAATACTATGAGATAATGTGCTGCAATGAATCCGAAAATTAGAGAAGATTACTCATGGAGCACATGTGGTAAATATTTATTTATTAATTACATTTTTATTGATCCGCTTTTTCAAGTATATATATATATTATATTATAATATATATATATATATATATAATAATATATATAAATTATACTTTATTATATATATATATGTTGTAGGTATATATATATATAATTAGTATATTAGTGATTGGGAATCGTATATATATAATAATAATCTATGTAATAATATAGTACTGTCTTATTATATACTAATGAAAATGCAGAATAAATACTGAATTTGCAAAAGCGCTTGATCTATTTTTTGTCTCTCTGGTCGTCATCTCCGCATCAATAGATGACTGGAACTCTTCCGCTCATGAAAGGAATCTGAAAATCATACGCTTCGTTCCAGGGATTTTCACTACTTGGAAGCATTACATACATAAGAGTAATAATGATATCTTTCAAGACCTCATAAAGATCTCATGATCTATCTTCATGCTAATTAAATGTAACTTAGATTAGGACCTGTAGTATGGTTATTTAAAATAGTAAAGTCAAGAAACTATCCTTAGGTATTCGCTCCAGAACGTGGTGTTGGCAGCTATGTACTAGAGGGCATTTGTACCATTTTTGTAACTCATTTTCTTTGCTGTAATAATTCTAACTCAACATTACTTAAGGCAACTATTTACAGGCAGTAGTATTATATATATATGAGAATAATTTGGATACTAGACCATGCATTATAAAGTCATCAATAATATACGATTTATAAATATATTTTTCGTGCGGACCCACTTCAATCTACTCTACTCCTAGTATTGATTTCTTAGTGAGCCTTTGGAAGGAATTAAACTGATTACTCTAATCTTCTTTTGCCTTTTATATTTTTCCTTTCCTGTTGGGTAGCTATTTTCTTTCAAAATGCATAAAGAATTTTTTCTTTTGTAGAATTTTTTTTTTTTTTTTTAACGTTCTCCACATATAAATCATACACGCTTGAATATATCTCCTGCACGCTGAACTTTGTCGTAGATTTTTTCTTCTTGTGCAAGTGCTAAGCAAACTTTTGATGCTTTATTAGTTGAAAGTGATAGGTCAGTAACTAATGTGGTTGCCACAGACGTACAATATTTCTTTTTTGCCTTAGGGGGACATTCATAGACGCTTACATTAGAACTGGTATCTGAATTCGAGAGCGGTTGAAGTCTTGATATGTCATCTTCCTAATGCCATCTTTTGGAGCACAGTTATTGTAATATGTTTTTAGTTAATATGTCTTTCCTTTTTTGTGATGGATGCATCTGAGGAAATAGAGAGCTGGTTTATGAGTTGTGTAGCATAATTTTGCCTGTCAAATTTGGATTGCTTTTTATAAAAGTTTCTTTGGTCTCTTGACACGACACATTGGTACACTTTTAAATATAGTGGTCTTTGTGTAGATAGTCAAAATACAAGAATCTTAATTCACTTCTCTGAGAAATATCTATGTTTGGGATCATACGTTTGATTTTTCTCATATTGCTCTGAAACTATTAAGTTTTTTTAATGCGAGCAATGATTGCATTGATCGTAAGTATGAGGAAAACTCCATTTTTCGTTCGCATAAACTAATTAATTCCTCACATGAAATAATTTAAAACTCGTTTATGTATGCTTCGATTTGTCATTTCAAGTAATGTATGTGAAATCCCTTAGAACATTTTTCTTTGAAGGTTAACCTCATTCATCTAATCATTGACATGCTCAATTCTTGGCCAAATTTATTTTATGTGTTTAGTCGTACTGGAAAAGTTTTGGCTCCCAAATTTAGGCATTCATTGGACTATTGTTATTCGTGCAAAAGTCTAAGCCAATACAACTAAAACTATGAGTTCGATTACAATATATATAAATTTTTTAGAGTTTAATGATGAAATATAAAACAAGACTTAATTAAAAATGGATTTACTTGTATACTAATAAAATTAAAAAATAAGCAATTTAAATCTTAGGCATTGTTATTTATATAAATAAAGCACCAAAATTTCGAAACTGATATGCACGTAGCACATCCACCTCTCACGACAGTCATTTCAACACTGAAAGAAATTTTCTCTATTTGAGCGTGAAATTAATAACATGAAAATCTATGTTCTCTATTTGAAGCGTGAAAATGAAAAATTTTAAGTTACTATGTGGGGCAACTTTTTTTTAAAGAAATAAAAATGAGCTTCACGATAATGTTTAATTATGCAAACCATTGCACTCCATGCTAAGCAGGCCTTTTTCAAAATTAAAAAAGACTCTGTGCTCATAACCTAATATATATATATATATAATATTATATATATATATATATACTATATATCATATAATTATAATTTATATATATATAAATAATAATATATTATTATTATATTTCTGGATTATTCCTATTAAGATATTTTATAATACAATAATATATCTTTATACAAATATTTCTTGATATACTATAATATAATATATATAATATATATATATTCTATAAATATATATATATATATAATATTATATATAAGGACAAAGTTTACCTTCTTACCCTATCGAATGCGAGTACATTTGAAATCTCGAAATATTTGAAGTTGAATAAATTTACAATATTGAAAAGAAGCCCCAGAAAATGATAGAATACGAAGTTTAAATATATTTTACAATTTAGTGAAGTACCGTTTTTTTATCAATATACTATATCTAAGATATATATATTAGTAATCTATATATATATATATATATATATTATTATATATTATATATATATATTATAATATTATATAATATATATTTATTATATATATATATATATATATATATCTAATGATTAATTGATAATCCTTATAATATATTAGTATGATATATTATAATGACCACCCTCAGGGGATGGTCTCCGAACTCCCGTCCTTTGCTTCTGTTGGTCTTTTGGTGTCGCTGGGGTTCCTCCGACCTCTCCCCTTCGGGATTATGAAACGTCCGCCACCCTCCGTTCCATACGGCTGAGCCCCTAAAGGGGTTATTTACTCTTGTGTGAGAGGGGAGACGAGCCAGTGATAAGGAGTCGGAGGAGGGGGAGTGACGTTTCATACACCGGAGGTAATGGTCGGAGAGAACCCCCGCGACACTCAAGACCAAAAGATACGGGGGATTCCGGAGACATCCCGAGTGATGGGAGGGGATTAAGTCTCATGTAGTCACTAGAGGCCGAGAGAGAGACCGCAAAGACCTGATCACATGAACATCGGGGATAGGTCTAACCGTGGGTATATCGTTAGTTTTTGAAACACCAAAAAATTATTAATAAAAAAAATTTTTTATCTCCTATTTTTTCTTAATGTCACATTCAATATTGCTATGCGTTATCATTTCTTATTCAGGTGTACACAATAAAGTGAAATATTCCTAAAAGCTTAAAAGTGTGAACAGTCTCACTTGAAACAAATTTTAGTATATTGTCACTGTACATTCATTTATCTGCGTAAAAATCTATATTACGAGTAAAAATATAAATTTATTGTTTTAATTTTTTTTTGTAAACAAGTGAGCTAATTTTTTTCGCTACATTTTTTTGGTGTTTGTATTTTCACTTAATTTCACTTCTATTCAACCATTAAAATAAAAAATTGTATTTTTAGATATTCTTTATCGATATATATATCGAGTGATATGTTCAGTAAAGATCAACAAGCATATGATAGAGTTAAGAGGGAACCTATTTACATAATTATATATATAATATTATATTTCTTATATATATATAGTATTTATATATATATATATATATATATATTTATATATAATTCTTATATATATCCATTATCTAATTCTGTATATTTAAATATATATATTCATATATATATATTATAATATATATATATATATATTTAGTATATAGTACTTTATCATTATAAGTGCCATAGTACGTGATTTAGACATATATAGAAGTGATATCTTAATCAATATAATATATTATATTATATATATGAATATAATTAGATATATATATACTATATATTATATTATTATATATATATATAAAGATTTAATTATTATATATATAATATATATATATATATTCCATATATATATATATATATATTATTATATAATAGATTAATATATCACTAAAGGTAGAAGTGTCTAACACGTGACTATCATGTAACTAAGCTGGCAGCACCCTACAGGTAAAACAACCTTAATATATTATTTGGAAATCACTGGTAAAACTTCTAAGGAAGGGGTTTTTTTTTTTGTGTGTGTGTGTGTTGTGAATTGATACCTCGGAATATATTTAAAAAAAGAAAAATTTTTCCCCATTTAAAGGGCTCGAGCCGACGGGGAAAGAGGGGGGACGAAGTCCCCTCGTCGTCCACCGGGAGAGGCTGAGAGACCCCGACTCTACTGCCTCTTTGCGGTTTAACCATAAATAGGTAAATAAACGTCTTTAAGTTAAATACCAGATAGGTGGATGAGGTTGAATAAAGATTATTCTATTTTTTTACCAAGATACGAATAATAAGGATTCCGGTATGATATAAGCAGAATTGGTCTCTCGGCCTCCCGGTGGAAACGACAAGGGGGACTTGTTACTTCGTCCCCCTCTGTCCCCGGTCGGCTCGAGCCCCTAAATTGGTGCTGGCGGATTCCTCGATTACATGATGTAGCTTTAGACACTCTGACATGAATATATAGATACTATATATATATAAAGATCTAATAATATATT
>JABUQX010121449.1:20000-32500 GCA_015478945.1 Trachelipus rathkii
AAATTCTGAAGCCTAACTCTGATCAATTAACTTCTTTTGAAGCTTCTTCAAAAAGAGAAACAATATGATCCTTTCAAGAATGATCATGAGAACTGGAATTACTAAAAGTATTAATGCCAAAGAAAAACTTGACCTATGTGCCTTTGAAGATGCTTTAGTTGTGTCCAGTAGATACATGGAGAAACTGAAATTTTTTGAGGCGAAATCAATCATGTTTTTTTTCTGCCCTAATTAGAAATACAAAAATGATCAAAGGTCAGTTGCTTCAAGGTCGTCCTCCTATCGTCAACAACTTGAAGTTGAGTGGGTCCTGTTTTAAATTGAAAAGAATATTGAGGAGTGGAATTGTCATCATCAGAGTGGATAGATGACATATAGAAAGGCATTAATGAAAATCAGAAGAAGATTTGGGGATAGGAAAGAGTCATGAGGAACACCACTATTGAGTGATGTAGACGATGAATGGTGGTCGTACACAATCGCTAATATATATATATATATATATATATAATATATATATATTATATATATCTATATATATATTATATATACTATATATTATATAATATATAATATTTATATATATATATATATATTCTCTATATATATTATATTTATATATATAATATATTATAATATATATAATATATATAATATATTTATATTATATATAATATATATTATATAATATATTATTATATATATATATATATAATATATATATTTAATATATATATATAATATATATTATAATATATTATATATATATATTATAATATATATATTTATATATTTATATATATATATATATATATATATATATATATATATATATATATATATATAATATATATAATATATATATATATATATATATATATATATATATATATATATATATACTGCCAGATGCCGTTCGACTGAAGAAATATGAAGTGTAATATGCTAGGATAAGTTGAAACATTAGTTGTTCTGCCCCCAGTGCTCTGTGGTTAATACCTTTCGATCTTTATTCACAGATATGGTATATGGACCATACACAAAAGTGTCTAAAGGCTGTTCCGGGAGGCTCCCGTTATTTAGCATTTCACACATCAAACGCACAACTTGAAAGCTCGCATGCTTTGCTTTTAACAATTTTGAAAACTTTGTCGATATTGCAGTCTCAAGGAGCCACAAGGGGTGGCTTCAAAAGAATGCCCTTTACACATTCCTCATCCCCAATCATAGCTCCTCCGATGGTAGAGTTGTGTCCAAGATGGAATTTTCGACTTGTTCTTGGAAACTACATGCAATCTTCAGTAATTTCTGAAATAATTTTAGCCTTCATTACTATTATGCATGACAAATGCCATAAAGGTGGCGTCACGACATCTCATTAGGCCTAATTGAATAGATCTTTATTTAGCTACTTTTGCTCCTTGTTATTTAGCTAGAATTAGCCCCTTAAAGGTGAAAGAAGGCGACCTCACCAGAGAAAGCTGCAAGAAGCTAGTGCCTGTGTTTTTAGGATTCCACAACGTAAACGGGGCTATTACGTGGACATCAAAAGAGCTTCAACAACGACTTGTGAAGTTTTGGAAGAGTAAAAAGAGATAAACAATCGCAACATTCCTGCCACTTCATATCAGATATATATTATTATTATATTATATATATATTATATAATCTAAACACTTACATAGTTAATATATAGATATATATATATATATTATAATATATATATATACTATATATATTTATATTATATATTCTTATTTAATATATATATATATATATATATATATATATATATATATATATATTATATATACTATATATATATATATATATATATATATATATATATATATATATATATATATATATATTATATATTTAAATATATAATAATATATCTATATATATATATATTATATATTATATATATATATATATATATATATATATATATATATATATATTATATATATATATATATATATATAACTATATATATCTTATAGCTAAACACTTAATAGTTAATGGGAAAGGAACTTTATATCTGCACTTAAACAGAACAACAACTTCATTTTCATAAATATGTGCATTGTTTATACCATTAATTACTAAATAATCTATTAAAAAAATGTCATTTGACATGTTGTTGATATTTTAAATTACCATCTTGTTTGTGTGATGAAAATTTTGGGTCTTAATTTTTGATTTTGCAATTTCATATCTAAGTAGATTAAAATTAAAGGGGAAAATTCTAGTAAAAAATTCTAGTAACTAATTTTACTTTATTGCGACATTGAAATATACTCATTTGAATTCAGAAGAAAATTTACTTCAGTTATCTTAATTCTTAGGTTCGGTTTTGATAACCATGGTTTAATATGTAAAGACAGACGAAATAGGATTGAATGTAAGTTATTTGTTTTAATATATCACAAACCAATCCAATCTATGATATATTAAACTGTGAAACTTAATATTAAAGCCCATTTTTATAAACGCACTTTGTATCTCCCTCTGTTAAACTATCCTCAGATAAATGCTCTTTCACTATTTAAGTTTCCTGAAAAAAGTTGGTATTTATAAACCTTATTTGATTTATTTAGGTACACCCTATAGAAGTTAGTTTTTAACAAAAAACGTCATCATAATTGATGACCTTATAACAACCAGCCAATGAGTACACAATAAATGAATCACTTGACCTCTCGTTTGACTTTTAACAACCAATGGTAGAGTTTGTTCTTAAGGTATAAATGTGCATTTATTAAATAACCTTTCGTGTGGAAGGGACCGGTAACAGAACTGCCCTAGGGTCTGAGCTGGCTCTCGGCGGCTCTGGGACCACAAGGCTGAAACATAGGTACCTTAACAGAATGCGAGATTCTTAGAAGATTTCATGATGTTAAATCATCATCATGATGTTAAATCTCGAGGGGGGTTTATTAAAACCAATTTCCGTTAAAGAAGGCTTCTCAAGGTATACTAGTGCAAAGGTAGCTTATAGAAGCCTTTAGAAATCTGGGCATCATTCTTATTTTGTTTATTTTTTATATCCAAAGTTCTAGCAAAATATATACTATGCATACTAACATATTTTTAATTTAATAATATTTTTCATCTCCCGAGGTTATTATTTTTAAGTTCGGCAAACAATGAAACATTATTAAAATCTTCGCAAATGAAATTTAGTAAATGAGGCCCATATTTATGAACACAACTTTAAGTAACCAATTAGGAAGTAACACTTGAAAATCATCCTTTAACAGAAATTCATATTTATAAACCCTTCTTCAATTCTTACATGCTTCTTCAGCTGTAGTACCTTTTACGTACCTTGAGAATTTCTTCAACATCATTTTTGTTAAACGAAGGCCATATTTTTTTTCCAATTTCTACATATTCTAATTGTATCATCAAATCAAATAATTTATTTTGGTAATTTTATTCAATAAAAAAATATTCCTTAAATATTTATGTATAAACATATGATATTTTAATCCGATATAAATATTTTCAGGCCAATCATATGTAAAAAATAAGAAAACTTCTGGTTTTTTATTTAATTAACGCGAAGAGAAAATGTTTTTTGCACCGGAAACTTGCGCTTTCTACTTACATCATTCTTGATTTTTCTTAACAAATACAAATATGTAATTCCTGTAATTAAATAAATGTTTTATATTTTAATGAATGTTCTTTCAAGTTTTAAAAATATATATATATATATATATATATATATATATATATAGATAATATATAATTATATATATATATATATATATAATATATAATATATATATATATATATATACTATATATTATACTAATTATATATATATATATATATATTATAATATATATATATATAGGGCCTAGTGTCTAAAGCTGACAAGTGGCACAGAAAAAAAAGACTTTGACCGCAAAAAAAAATAGGGCGCCCGAGTGTTAAGGGGTATATTACTAACGAATACCCACGGGTAGACCACCCCGATGTCAGGAGTCGGGGTCCTCTCGGCCTCTAGGTGGACTACGGGGGACTAATCCCCCTCCGGGGATGTCTCCGGAACCCCCGCTCTTTGGTCTTTGAGGTGTCGCGGGGGTCCTCCGACCATCCCCTCCGGTATTGAAAACATCCCCCCTCCGTCCCCCATCGGCTCGAGCCCCCTATTGGCCGTGATATATATATACTAATATATATATATATAATATATATATATATATATATATAATATATAGTATATAGTAATATATATATTATATAGTATTAGTGGAGCTGCAGATGTTCCATATTTTGATGTATCGGATGTCAAATTTTTAATATCCACGGATGCGGAATTCGCGGATGCGGATGTTTGATTTATATATATAATATATATATATATATATAATATATTAGGTATATTTATATATATATATATATATATATATATATATATATATAATATATTATATAATATATATATTATTTGTAGTTTTGGCCACAATCTATTAATATAATTGTGTTACCAGGTACGGGACGGGGACCAACTCAAATGCACCACCCACCAAACTTCTTTCCCCAACCTTCGCCCTTAATAAAGAGATCTTTTACAATGGAGTTATATACTTATTTGCATGTATTTGAAATTCAAAGATAGGAAGGTTGGGCTTGAGAAACATGCAATTTTCTGCTGAGAGTCTATTCCTCTTTTATTAGCCTAGCATTGCTAAATACTTTCGAAACATTGAAACATAAGTTGAAGGAAGGCAAGTATTTCCTTGCATAGTTTACTCAAAGCGTGGTAAACATTTTCTTAAACTATCCACCAACTGATTGGATCATCATCATTTGAATCTAATCGTTTTTCTTGGATAGTTTTCAATCATTTGCACTACATCTTTTGGTAATGGGTGTTTACTTCATCACTACTGGACTGTGGAATTTTTTCCAGTGAATCTGTTATTGATTTACTTGTATAAGGTGTTGGTTCTGTAGATTTCGTTTTTTTTTTCCTTTTAATGGGTGGCGAATTAATAGACTGTTCGGATAAAAGTTTTTCAACTGCAACACAAAGAAACGATTTAACATGTTTAATAGTTACAAAAAACTTGCCTTTTAACGGGGATCTAAGTAATTGCAATAGTATGAAGTTCATTAATTTTCACAGAACCAAAGAGTCTTTTCTAGCTCTAGTTTAATTGCATCTTTCATTCATTTTAAAACCGAGCCATCATGTTCATTTTGATATGGTTCAAAATGCTTCCTAGCGTTGAGATAATGGTTATACACTACTATACATGCGGAGACAGAAGCTGTAAGGCGCTGATTTTTTTGAGTATTTCTTTCAAATGGTTTTCAATGACTTAATGCAGTTGATTTTGATGTTCATTTTTCCACCATTAATAAGGAAGTTAACTTTGGTAATACAAACTTCGGCGTAAAAAGGGCAAGAGGTTCTTTGAGCAATACTTCTTTCCATCATAGGAAGTGTACTATTCCAGCGAGTTGAATGTCTTTATCAACATTAAGATATTGAATATAAGCCGTTTTTGAATTGCCTTTCAACTCATTTTCTTTATCATTTTCTTTTTCAGATTCATCTTAAGCATTTTTATTATAAAAATTCTTTATCAAATTTCTACAATAAACATCCGCGCAAAATCCGCAGGGCAAAGCGCGGTATGCGGATGCGGATCTAATAATGTTTGGCGGATCTCGCGGAATTGCGGATGTTACCTGCATCACTAATATATATATAGTGATATATAGTATATAATATATATATATACTATATTATAATATATATATATATAATAAATACTATTATATATACTATATAGTATATAGTAGTAAATATGTTCATTACTCACAATTTAATGGTTTAATTCCTTGCTAATACTTCTTAAAAGGTTAAAAACCTTCTTTTGCTTCCCAAACTTTCCATTTACCCAGCATAAAAGTGGGCTATAGATAATCCACAAAGGGTTTTTTCCTTCCTTCGGCCACGGGTTTGGGTTATTTGTGATTTTAACTAAAAATAAAAATACTATTTTACATTGTAAGTTAGTTTATTATACTGTTTTAATGCGAGTAAACTGCATTCATCATTACAAAACTCGAACAAATCATACAAATTCATCTTAAAAGTTTGCACAAATTTAAGAACTAAAAACATGTCTTATTACACTGCCGTAAATCTTTAAAATGCCGTCTCTGCTATTTAAATCTAATTATGGCGCTCACCGTTATCGAATATCGAATGATTTAAATGCATATATCGATATATCGATGAGATTCAAAAATATCGAATATGAAGCTCAGGACGAAAGACTGAAAAAGCTATATAATAATATATACATTATATATATAATATATATATAAGCTATAATATATATATATATAAATATATATATTATATATATATAATATATATATATATATATATATATATATCAGTGGGTAAAGGTGCATTCAGGGCATGCAAGTCATGCTGAGCATGACCAAAGAAATAATATAGAAATTTCGCTAAATTCTTATTATATTAAAAAAACAATGCTTACAACTAATAATAAAGAACAGGGAAACAAAATTACGCCAAGTTATGGTGTTAAAATCTTAAATTCATTTTAAAATTCTTCAATATTCAACACTTATATTAAACTAATGCTAGCATGACAGTTTCTCATTGAGTAGCATTTAAAAATATCTCCCGCAGCGACCGCGTTTACGGGTGAATTTCCTATTATTAAAACAAGGCCGAACAAAAGCTGTACTCCAATAGCATGACACCCAGATTTTCCACTCGTATACTCAACGTATTTCAGCATCGGCCTTTTCTCAATATATATGTATATATATATATATATATATATCTATATAATATATATATATTATATATATATATATATATATAATATAGTATATATTATATATATAATATTACTATATAGATATAATATATATAATATAATATATATATAGATATATATATATATATATAATATATATATACTATTATATATATATATATATATTAATATATATATATTAATAAATATATTATATTATATATAATAGATTATATATATAATAATTTAATAAGTAATAATAATAATAATAATAATAATAGATATAATAATAAATTAATAATAATAATAATAATAATAATAATAATAATAATAATAATCATAATAATTAATAATAATTATAATAAAATTTTAAAAAATAAAATTAAAAATGTTAGAGTAATTTTAGCTGAAAAAACCTAAGCATGGAGAAAAGATAAAACCCTGCCAAACGTACAAAGTTATCATTCTCGCTTAGTTTATATTGCCAAAGAAAATATACCTTTATTGATTGAGTTATATGTAGAGAAATGGGATGGAATAACTATCAATTCCGCAATTGGATTCAAGCACAAATTAGGTGATCTTAAATTTATTTCACTTGCAAGCAGTTAATGAAATATTTTCCTTTCTGATGTTTATTTAATGTCCTTCAGTCAAAAAGTTTAGATATTACTTATTGTGCTAATGAAAGTTAGGAAAACTACTAAATTGATTAAGGAAAAACAAGATATTTTCTAAAATATATGACAATGTTAAAGAAAATTTTCGATCAGAAAAACCATTCATGATACTATAGAAGATTAAACATCATTCAAACAGTTGTGAATCAACTAAGAAGAGTCAGATTTAAATCTCTGAAGTTCTTGTTTTTATAAAACTATTAAACAGTCATAATTTTAAAACAATACGCAAAAGATTTTCCTAAGACACCTTTTGACGTCTCTTAAGATAATTTAGGAAGCCATTTTGACCAAAATTCGGACTGCAGAGAACGAATTTTATAGTTGTGTATTCTCGGTATGATGTTCAGAAATAAAAGTATTGTACAACTATAAAACCAATTCCGCAACGGACAAGAACTTTATGAGTTATGCCTGAATTTGTTTAACTTTGCCAGCTCATTCTACGATACCATCTTACAACAGCAACAGTAAAAGAAGCTTTTTTTCTGCGTGGGAAAAGAATTAAAAGTATATCAGAGGAATTTACACAAGCGAAAAACTCGATTGTCAAGTATTTCATTGATGTCAATAAAAAGGAACCTTCTCTTGAAGTTAGGAAATTCAGAAGATTTTTGTGAAGGAGAATAAAATTGAAGTCATAATAAAAGGAAAGTGAGGATGGATTTTATTTTCAAATAAGCGTAAGTAGTATAATTATAATCTATATATATAATATATATTATTAATATAATATATATATATATATATAATAAACTATATATATATACATATATATATATATATATATATATATTTATATACTATATAATTATATATATATATATATATATTATATATATATATAATATATATATATATATATATATAATATATATATTATATATATATTATAATATATACTATATAATAGTAATATTTTTTTTTTTTTTTTTTTTTTTACAGAGATAAACACCACCGCTCACGGCAGTGCCCTAATCAAGGAGGGGTTACTCATTTAACGTCCGAGCAGGCGGAGCCAAGCCTAAGGAGAGAATAGCTCACATCCCCACCCGAACCATTTGCAACCTAGGACTCCCTCGCTTTTATGGCGAGTGCTTCTACACTGAGCTAACCGGCGCTTTTTATTATAAAAAAATAATATATCATTAAAAAATTCTTTTGAAGACTATCTATATAATATATAGATATAGATAGTATATATATATATAATACGTTATTATGTGAATATATATATATGTAGTGAGTATATATATATATATATATATATATATATATATATTATATATTATATATATATACTACACATATACATACCAATATACACACATATACATATAACTACCAACATTAAAAATTATTTTCATCACTAGCACTATTCTCAATAATATTGATATCAATAATTAATATATTCTCAATACACTAACACTAGAATTAAAAAAAAATACCATGAACTATTCGCACTAATAGCTATTAATAAATGTGTATCATGTTCACTGCATCACGTTAGCACGTAATTATCATTATATCCACTAGATTGTATAGAACACTATATTATATTTGCGGCCGATGCCGTCAGAACTGCAGGTTTAGTTTCTAAACGTTGAAGCGAAGACGTAAGTGCAGGAGAAGACTAAGTGACATTTTACTTATGCTTCGCGACCACAACTCTTTAATCGAAGGAGTCCATTTGAGAGACTTAGGCTGGATTCTTGATGTCAGGTGTTGGTACAAACTTCTTATGCTTTTAGATAATACCATTACTCAATATTCAAGCAAAAGAATCCTATTTTGTCATTTCGTGATTATACCTTATCGATGCGTATTTCAAAAAGAACACTAACAATAACATTTTGCTACTTCTCAACAGTTTTGAGAGAATTTGGA
Organism: Trachelipus rathkii; assembly: GCA_015478945.1. Taxonomy (NCBI): domain Eukaryota; kingdom Metazoa; phylum Arthropoda; class Malacostraca; order Isopoda; family Trachelipodidae; genus Trachelipus; species Trachelipus rathkii. The sequence goes on from JABUQX010121449.1 coordinate 29,396, forward strand.
TACGTTTGCATTAATTATTAATTGTCGCGTATGCAATTTCTCTTTAAGAATTCTTGTCTAATATTGATATTGCAGAAATAATATTTTACGATATTTTTTCAAGGCTTTATCTGTCTTAAGTTTGGAGAATTTCTCCACTTAATTCTTATCGATTCTATCTTTACCGAAGGCGAGAGGCCGCAATTCACGTCTCTTACAGTATTTTCTTCTCTTTCAGATGTTATACGCTGCTCCGTCTTTTGTTCCTTCAGTGCACAACACGTCTTGACCTCAGCGACACCAGTACATCATCATATATTATATTATACTAATATATATACTTCATTATTATTATAGTATATATATATAATTATATATGAATATAATATAACCTAATATAATATAATATAATGATGCTCTGTAACTATATAATACTTATATATATATATTATAAGTATATTAGATATATAGATATATATACTATTTATATATTGCTAGGAAGCTATGACCGGCGCACTACTATGGCACTGCACGACCTGACGCCTACTATATGAATCACTCTAGCTAGCGTAGATGATATCATATATATATATAGTATATATTATATATATAACTATATATAAATTGTATATATATTATATATTATATATTATATATTTATATATATATATATATATAAATTTAAAAACAAACTACATTGGCTGTAATAGATTATTAAGGGTCACGTGATTCATTCATTTTGTGCTCATTGGCTACTTTGTTATGTGCCATTATGACTTTTTCCTTGAAAACGAGCTTCAATTGAGAGTCCTAAATTAAGTAAAGTTTGGTTCATAAATGCCAACATTTTGTCAAAAATTTAAAAAGTGGAAGAACGTTTATCGGAGGATACCGTAAGTCTAATTGAAAGAGCTGTTAAAAGAGCTTTCATAAATATGGGCCTAAGCTTAAATTAACATACTTCGGCAAAAAGTGGCTGATATTATTTTCACCAAAATATCTGATAAGCTCTGAAAGCGTCCGAAATACGCGGCTATTAATCGAGCCTTTAAATTTAAAGCCTTCATATGAATCGATGATGATATGTTTAATGTTGCTTGTCTCTCGAGATGATGTTGGTGTTGGGCTACCTACAGAACAGCTGAAAAAAGTTAAAAATTTGTATATTTAATTTGTTCAAATTTGAGCTACCAAAATATTTCTAAATTTATATTTTAAATTTTAAATTTTAATAATATTTTTATTAATAAATATTTTGTTATTGTTTGAAAGCTATCTACATTGAAAACTATATATATATATATATATTATATGAGTATACTATAATATATATATATTATATATACTATTAGGTATATATATATATTATGTATATAATTAATATATTATATATTAGTATATATATATATATATATATAATACTATAATAATATAGTGAATTTTATACTAATATGTTATATATATATATATATATATATAATATATATTATAGGGAGCCAAACAGATTTCAATGAAACTTACATAAAGTGCTTAAAATGATCTGAAAAGAAAGAAAGCATAAAAAAAAAATAAAATCTGAGAAATAACCCTGAAAAAAGTTATGTCGCAATTTGACAAATGTATGGCTTAGTCCTTCGTACCCCCGACCAGTGAGTACTAGAAATAAGGTAAATAAACATCTGGCAACTGTTAAACTCGGATGAAAATAGTAAGATTTAATTTTATATGTTATAAATATCAAATTAATGTTTAACAATGACATTTAAAGGGTCATTTCTCTAGGTTTATTTTATATTTTGCTTTCATTGCAGTTCAATTCAAACATTACATGAAAATCTGGTCATGGAGATACTTTTAAGAATTCCTCTAGTCAAATGTTAAAAATTTGTCATTGCGATTTCAAAAGTTTTTTTTTTCTTTTATTTTTTTTTCACTTCATTTTCTGTAAGTTTCTTGAAAATCTCTTTGTTTCGCTATAATTGATTAGAATATATATATATATATATATATATATATATATGATCTATAAATTATATTATATATATATATATATAATATATAATATATAATATATATTATTATATATATATATATAGTATATACTTATTATTATATTATATATATATATTGGCGCACACGATATGTGGAAATAAAGAATTCCAGCACGCGCCCCTGATATATGAAGTATATAATATAATATAATATATATATTATATATAATTTTATATATAATTAAATATATATAATATATATATATATTATATATATATTATATATATATATAATATATATATATAATTATATATATATATCTATACTATATATTATTATATATATATATATAATTAGAGGAAAATGAGATTCTTATAGATTTCCTTGTAGAATTTGTATTTGAGATATTAATGTACTTAGAAGTACTAGAGAAATAAATTCAAGGAAGTTAGGATAGGTGGAAAATTTCTGCTATGTATAAATGTAAAATTATTATGTATTGAGAAATGACGGAGAGGTTTTTAACTAAAATTTTAAAGTGGTTTAAAAAACCTTTATCTTTGTATTTTACCAACTACTTAAAGTTAATTCTCTTTTTTTTTTTAAATTTATCTTTCTTAACAATACCATTATAGGTTAAGTAGTTCCAATGATGTTTGTAGGAATGGAATAGTAGGAAAACAATAATTATCAACAAAATAGTTTTAATTTTTAACTAGAGTTTACAGAACAAGCTGCAAACTATGTGCATTCCCACATCCAGCAAAATAATAAGATGACTTGTTCGTTGGTAACATCTAAAGCCAAGTCTGATGAATAAAGAATAAAGCAAGTCCGTTCAGACTATTTTGTTTGTTGTGTTCGTAAAATACAATTTAACTAATTTTAGTTTTTTAATGCTACGTTCAACTGAAGCTTTTGAAACAGTAAGTACAGAAAGTATTTTTTTCAACAGTTTTCGGCGCATTCGTCGAATCCGGCGAGAGGAATTAGGAGTTTTCTTTCCATCCTTTCTAATTTTGACCCCATAATTCGCACTCTTCCAGGAAGACTTCATCGTAAGAATCAATCAAGTCGTCTCTGTAGAATTTGAATACTGATTGAACTTTGTCAAATGAAACGTCACAGTTGGGG
>JABUQX010121449.1:37500-42182 GCA_015478945.1 Trachelipus rathkii
TATCTTACCTGACGATTTATAGACACATTTCTTCAAACTTTTCGACTACCCATTAAGCCTCCTCCTTTACTAATGATCTCATCACACAAAATACCTATTCCTTCTTGCACCTCAAACCCCACACACTTTCACCATTACATTACTGGTCAATGTTATGCAGATTTTGAAGTGTTCCCTCCACACTCCCCTCACATCCATTTCATCATTACGGACAAAGCACCTATCCCTATTCAATTATGTTTCTAAGAGGCAGACATTCCCTTTGATTCTTATTCTTAACCTTTCGCGCTTCCTTCCAGAAGAACTTCCTCATTCAATGTGAGTCCGTATTCATTCTCCTTCCAAACTGTTCATTTTACCTCTTTTTCCCCTAATATAATTTCAAATCATTCGTTTCTTTTGTTTCAGTGAAACGCTATTGCGTGTGGCGTTTGAGTACATTCAACCACGTTTCATCTTTTTTATTTTTACCGCTTGCATCACCTCTTCTTCCAACCATCCACTGCGTAACATTTCTCTGAAGATAGTAAAGCACATACTTTTTTTTACACTACTAACAACCGCTTCCTTCATTTCGCTTCCAATATGTCAGCTTCATTGTTCACTTTCAACCTGATTTAATTTGCAAGCTCTCTTAAATATTGAATTCCTTATTACCTTAATCTCTAAACCCCACTTCTTATATCTATCCACTTTCCTTCGCTTAATCCCACCTCCTCTCAATTTTCCACCACAAAATGATCCCGAGTCAATCCCTATTCCGTACCCCCCTCAGCTGAATTAACATTCAATACATACTTTCAACATCTCCTTCCGCCAACACAAAATCAATCACACTCTTCACTTTCGATACCACTCTACCTACACCATTCTCTATTTATAATTTATTTTTCTCGACTCCCCATCCCTGGTTTAAAGAAAGTATTACTTGCACACATATCTCTCCTCACAGAAATCGAATCACCTCTACCATTCCATTTTCTCACGACATCCCATAAGCCGCCTTTTATACCTCCCTTTTTTGATTCACCTATCCAACCATTTAGGTCACCCACCACAACCAATCGAAACTCCTACTTACCCAATCCAAAACATCATTCAGATTATCCCAGAAATGGCACTCTCTTTCAACATACCCTCAGATAGACCGATATGTCACACACCACACATACCTTACCTTTTCAAAACTTAAATTAATCATTAAAATATATACTCACACAACACAAAAGCTACCATGGCTCTAGTACCCACAGGTCAGCCTCATCAGGAAATTGCAACTCCTTCTCTCCCATTCTCATTCCTTTCCACACCACACCACTCATTTTCACCGTTTCCTTTCATCTTTGTTTCAGTCAAAATTTACCCTATATATATATATATAATATTATATAATAGTATATATATAATTACTATATTATATATATATATATATAGTATATATATATATATACTTATATATATATATACTATATATAATATATATATATAGATATATATATATATATATATATCATATATATAATATATAGAATCTGGTCCTATATTATAGAGGTCCTGAATTTTTTTCTACGAGTAATAAAAGGTAGTACCCGGATAACTTGTATCCATTATATATTAACAATCTGTAAAAATTTCTGATCAATTCGGATAATATTAACCGATGCCCCATCGAGGTTAAAGTTTTGAAAACAATTGATAAATTTCAAACTTAATTGATTATCAATTTTTTAACCATTGCTTAGCATACATAACATAATAATAAATAGAAAATGTCCATAATTTATTGAATATAGTAATTGAATTCGCTTTACACCTACAAACTATAATGGATAATAAGAACTTAACCCTAGGTTATTTTTTTCCATTTCATATATCACGGAAATTTTGCTCGGCTATATAGGGTATGTTTTTCATAGTTTTTGCACAACCTTTAAATTAACAATGAAGAAAGATTAATTTATTTTACGTAATTAGTTCCAAATTACCAAAACGTTATATTTAAAACTTCGATTTATTTGAAAACATAAACTATATGAAATATATAGAGATGTATTAAAAAATTACAAAAATAAATTTTATAATTATAGTTACCTAGTTTACCTGTAAAACTGTTTTTGTTTTTTATTTTTGGTAAATTTGTCGTAAAATTCTTCCATTAATTTTACTCCTCTTTCTGCTGTATCGTTTACCACCTTTAATTAAGCTACAACTTCTCTTCCTTTCATGTAACTTTCTTGATTTTCCAATCAACAGCAGGATCAGTTTGTAGGAATTCTTGAGTAAGACCAAACCTGATAAATATATTCTGCGACTTGATGCTAAGAAAATCTAAAGGAAAACTATTATTAAGGAAATATTCCAAATCATCTTCTTTGATAAACAGTTTACTTCTTTTTTCTTCGACTTCATGTTCGGTTTCCGTGGTTTCAATATTTTGTGACGGTATGCGTCGTTTTATTAATATCTGGGCCATCATTCTCCTCATGTCATCGTTTATTCTTTCATCATATATGGAAAAGGCTGACATTCCTCTCTTAATACCATAATGACTAATAAATTTTATTGAATTGCTTCATTTGGCAAATAGATTTAATTCGTTGTTTTTGTAAGAAAAAATGTAATCTGTCAATTCAATGGGAGCTTCAATTGCATTTGTAGTAGAAAACCATGCTTTCACATGGCATTTTATTTTAAAACAACATATTCGTTTATTGCTTTTTCCTCTGTTGGTGTCAATTTAAATTGTTTTCGAAATAGATATATTTTTAAGCAATATATTTCTTTTCCAATCCATCTTCCTAAGTAATATACTTCTGATTGCCGGAAAGATTCGCATGTGCTAGGAATTATTACCTAGAAAAATTATTGTAGTGCAAAATTCTGGGTAATTCGTGACGAGGTTATCCTCTCTTAATTAATAAGTTATGGACAGTGATACGTTAAAGAATAAGATCAATCATTTATATATGCGGTTTATATTCTTTGTAATATGGTTTTGTGTATGCTTACCTTGTCTGGGATCTGATTTCCTCCAGTGTTCAAATAATATTGATGGTGTGTTGACTATTTCTTGTTCTCATTGGTTGGATTTTTAATACTTCTATGTTGTAATGACTGTATAGGTGAGTGTCTTCTTGTTTGTTTTAGTATGTGATGCTTTATATAGTGCTGTGTTATCTTATTTTAAAATAGCTCTGGTGTCTATAGTGACTATATGTCTTAAATTATGCAGTCGGGAACATAGCAAGAAATATGATATCACGGTATTAAGTTTTTTTGTTTCGAAAGTATAACTAGCCCACAATTTACAGTCATTCCCTTTATATACTGGCAGTGTTGTATCTAAAACAAAAAGTTATGACTTGTGACCTAGTAAGTAAACATAAATCCTGTATAGTGTTATATAATATATACAGTCATGTAATGATATCTCATTTATCTAGGTTCCTGATTGAAAGTTAAAATAAAGTTTTGTATCTATAACATTATTTTAATTTACTGATTCATTACTAATCGTAACTTTTTCTAATAAGTTAGTAAATATCAGATGTAGTGCATACTTTATCTATCAAAACTACTAATTAGTATTATATTATTTCGAATCATTATAATTTTTAGAATACTAAGCTATAATGGATGCTGTGTGACTTACGAATATCATAATATACTTTATTATTCTTCTGATTCATTTAAATGGACGTATTGACGGTTGACTGACTAATTTCTACTCATTGAATTATAAATTTAGTAAGCTTTCTAACTTCTCCGTATCAATATATGAACAAGCTCTAATTTATTATATATCATGCCTGAACTTTATACATATTATATGGCTAGTTTGCTGCATTAATTAATGCTGATGAGTCTAGGCAATGTTCATATGATTCCTTCTGGTTATGGATCGTTTTGTAATAATTTAGTGTAGTTACTCTGAAACGATCATATCCTTTACTATTTTCATGCGTATCCTCGATTTCTGATAATAACGTTACACTGCGATAATTGTACCTATGTTATGAATAGTTTTACTTTGACTGTATGTTTTCTGGTTAGGATAAGTAGTCATTGAGTTTCGTGACTTATTAACCTCTTAGATGGAGGATAACGATATGATTATATTACATTCTGATTATATTATAACATTTCTTAAACTATGATTTACTCGTATATTATTGACAAGATAAATAAACGTTGTAGAAGATATAAATGTAGATAACATTAATTTCAGAGATTATGGCAGCAAAAGTGTCAACTGCTTTATCTAAATTATATTATTTAATATGCTGCTCTCTCGTAATCTCTACAGGCTCCCAGGAAGGGCTTTACGCTCCTTAGTCAGTTATGAGTCGCTAAGCATCTTCACTTTTCTGGTACCAAGTCGAAAACTTAACTTCAACCCTAAAATAACCTACTCTGGAAATACCATATTCTAAGGCTTCCCTGGTTTTCCGATCAAAGCCAGTCCTTTTCGAGTTTAAGAACACGCTCATGTAGGTGAGTTATTCGCCCTTTTCATAGTAGATACTAGCATTCTTCCTAATAATTTAGGCGTTTAGAACTCTTTCAATTTCCTATAATAGCTCTCAATGCAGGTTCCTTCAATTGTTTACGCCAATTATAAGATTATAACCAACAGTCAATTGCAAAGAGTAGTGCAGCAGAAGGAACGGACCGGTTTATTA
>JABUQX010121450.1:5000-29859 GCA_015478945.1 Trachelipus rathkii
GCAAATTCTTTTGTAAATAATAAAGCTACGCGTAGATTGTAGTCATATACTCCTGCTCTCTCTCTCTCTCCCTCTCTCTCTCTCCTCTTCTCTCTCTCTCTCTCTCTCTCTCTCTCTCTCTCTCTCTCTCTCTCTCTCTCTCTCTCTCTCTCTCTCTCTCTCTCTCTCTCTCTCTCTCTCTCTCTCTCTCTCTCTCTCTCTCTATATATATATATATATATATATATATATATATATATATATATATATATATATATATATATATATATATATATAATATATATATTATATATATAGTATATTTATTCCTTGATATATATTATATTTACTATATATATATTAATATGTTATAAAAATATATTTATATATCTAATTATATATATATATATATATATTTATATATATATATATATATATATATATATATATATAGAGAGAGAGAGAGAGAGAGAGAGAGAGAGAGAGAGAGAGAGAGAGAGAGAGAGAGAGAGAGTAGGCCTTGCTAGATTTGTGCTTCTTTTGTGAGCAAGCAACCTATATAAGAGGATGATAATTTAAAGATCCATATTTTGAATGAGGTATTTATTTAACAAATGTAAAGATGTTCAATGAAAGTAAAGATGTAACAAAAGTCCCTTCTGTGAGATACTCTTTCTTTTTCGCAAGTCAAGTGATCACGGACTGTTCCGCGCGTCTACCTCCCTTGCCTGACTCTTCTTTTTGGAAAACTTGCGATCGAGATTCGGAGTCGCGGCCCTTCCTTAAATTTACCTCCCTTGCCGAAAGTTGCGTTTTGAAGTTTGGAGGAGTTCTGGAGAGAGTATCTTGAGTGAGATTTATTTCTTCCGACTCTTTTTATTGATGAATTTTTAATCTGACTGATGAGTATCTCAACAGGACGGGTTTATATATTATTTTATTTCGACTTATGCTAAAATTTTGCTCGTGCAAATCTTAGCATAAGTACGAACATAAATTAAAATTTTCACAAAGTTATAATGGAGTACTACATTACTTCCCGCGCTAAACACGGAGTGAGAAAGTATGTTATAATAATTATACATGATATAAAAATTAACCTTCATTCAAATGTATACTATTTTTGGGCATTGACAATCGCACAAACATATAACAACATTTCAATGAGGTACAAACTCATAACTACAAAATACCTAAAGTTAAAGTACTTTCAAATGCAAGCATATCTAATTATGTCCGAAGACATAAGTAGACATACAGCATTTGAAAGCAAAAATAATATACATGAAATGTAAAAAATATTCAAATACGAGCATAACTGGTTACATCCGAAGATCTAAACATATATACAAATATTTTAATACATAAAAATACAATCATATTATATATACAGAAAATAAAAGGTGCATTTAAACACAAGCATATTTGGTTATATCCGTTAGATATAAACAAACATACAAACATTTAAATGCATAAAAATACAAAAATGTTCATACATAATTATTGATATGAAACAATTGAATTATTCACAAGTTAAATAGGCCACATCGATTGAACCGTTGAATCCAAGGAAAGGTCCAGTATTAGGCGTTTCTAATGTACCCATGATTTGATCAATGCACACGTAAATAGTTTTCAAAGCTGTAGTTATGAGAGAAATATTACTTGACATATGTAAAGACGAAATTGCTTGAAACTTAGGTCCTTTATTTGAAAAATTTCTTCATACATAAAAGGGAGTGGTCACAGACCATTTCGATTTGAAAAGGAATCGGAAGTTCGGTTAGTGGAATCCAAAAAGTGACATTTCTGACCATAATCCAAACTTAAAATGATGAAATGAAATCCATACCGTAAGGAAGTTACATATGTAAGAAGTCGAAAGTTGCGCTTGAGAATTTAGGTCCTTCATTTGAAAAATTTCTTCATAACATAAAAAGGGAGCGGTCACAGAACCATTTAGAATTCGAAAAGGAATCAGAGTTCTTAGTGGAATCCAAAAATGAGTTTCTGCCCATAATCCAAACTTAAAATGATGAAAGAAATCCATACCGTAAAGGAAGTTTGCTATGTCTAACGATGAATCCTCGAACTGTGAAAGTTGTGAAAAAATGAATACCTAATCTATAAATTAAATTAAAAAATGAAAAATTGAAGTCCGTATCGATAATGTTCCGTTTTGCTAGTAGTCATCTTCCCTCCGGAGTGGGTTTTGAATTGGAAGAATTTTAGTAATTATGTAGTTTTTTTCTTTTCTTCCTTTTGTTGTATTTTAGAAGGCGCTGATTGAAGTTCTGGGTGTTCTTCTCCGGGTTCAATTATATAGGGTATGAATTGCTAAATTGGTTGCTTCTTTTAGAGCAAGCACCCTATATCCGATTATGGTAATTTAAAGATCCATATTTTGAATGATGCTTTTATTCAACATAAGTAAAAATATTCAAGAAAAGTAAAGAAGTAACAAAGTCCCTTCTGTTGAGATACTTTTTCTTCGTAGGCGAATTAGTAGTCACGAACTTTCCTTAAATTTACCTCCCATGCCGAAAGTTGCGATTTTAAGTTTTAAGGAGTTCTGTAGAGAGTATCTTGAGTGAGATCTATTTCTTCTACTCTTTTTATTAATGATTTTTACCATCTGACGGAAGAGTAATCTCAACAGGCAGGTTTTATATTATTTTATTTTCGAACTTAGCTAAAATTCTGCTCGCGCAAATCTTAGCATAAGTACGTACATAAATTAAAATTTTTACAAAGTTATAATGGAGTGCAACATATATATATATATATATATATATATATATATATATATATATATATATAATATATATATATATATATTATATATATATATTATATATAATATAATATATAGTTCTTTCCGGGCATTTTAATCGGGCAAATGGGGGCGTTGCGTCGTTTCTTTGCAAACTTGCTTTGACTCGGAGGACGCTTCGGTCAACGCTGAAAAGGTAGGGGCCGTAATCGTCGAGGGTATGAGCGGGTTCATTCCATCTTCAACTAAATCTTTTTCTCCACAAAATCCATGGTTCGATAGAGAATGTTCTCGCTCCCATTCAGGAGAGAGAAATTGCGTAATCGGGCATGGAAAACTCTCGTTCTCGCCTATCACCTACTAAATTTCCATTCTGATCGGTATCAGTTGCAAGAGCTATTATTTCGACCGCTAAGCGTGCTTTCAAGTAAAAGAAAGTGCGACAACCTAGCTTGATTCTCCTACTGATAAAAATTTATGGCCTCTTGCCAAAAACATCTCTAATAACTTTTGTAAATCTGCCTTTCCTCCACTTATTATCTCTGACGGTTCTGTAGCTAACTCTTCTACTGAAAAGAAAAATATCTTCGGCCTCCTTTTTCATCTAATTCTACCCCTGGACGATTCCGGTATCCCTCCTCCTGCTTCTTCTCCTATCAGGTTTTCTATGGCTCTTCCCGTGTTTACGCATGATTGGGTGCATGGGATTCTGAGATATATGAGTGTCAGGAAGGCTAGTGGCCCGGATGGCATTCCTCCCCGTGTTTTGAGTGACTGTGCTTCCAAGCTGGCCCCTGTCCTCGTTCACTCTACTCTCTTGCCTTAATAACTAGTACATTTCCCTCTGTGTTTGAAGGCGCGCAATGTCCACCCAATCCCGAAAAAGAGCAGCCGCTCTGATCCTTCCAACTATCGTCCTATAGCTCTCACTTGTATTCTATCTAAGATCTTTGAAATTCTTTTTAACTCTCATTTTCTGGATCATCTGGAGTCTTATTCCCTTCTTTCAGATCATCAGTATGGCTTTCGACGCTCGAGGTCAACTGGTGACATACTATCCTATCATACTGATTTATGGTCTTCTGCCCTTAGGGATTATGGGGAGTCTTGGTTGGTGGCACTGAAAAAGGGGGATGATTTAAATGGTCTAGAATTCTAATTACCTTTATGTTCATCAATACGTATGGAAAGGCTTCGTATCGTCTTTCCTATGTAGGTGGCATCGCGGTCACCGCACCTTTAATATAATACTGATGAGCATAAAGGTAAAGGGAGTTTATCTTTAAATTTAAAATATTTCCCAATTTTGTTTTCACTCGAAAATCTAAATCTAAATTTAAACTGTGTAAAGATTGTTTTTAAAACCACATCAATTTTACGTCGAATTTTGTAACTAATTTGCCCCAGAAATGTAACCTCATACACAAAATATCCTTAGGAGCTGTTAATTTAGCCTGAGATTTGTCTTTAAATTTTGCTGAAAGTAATTTCCGAAAAGTTGATTCAATTATAAATTCTGGAAACCCATTCTTCCGAAATAATCTTTTCAGGAAATCAAGTTCTTTTGTAAAATTAACATATGATGACGAAATTTTGTATCCGCTGTCAAAAAGAGTTTTTATTAAGTTGATTTTAAAAATATGAGGAGTGAAAGAATAAAATTTTGTCGTCAATCCAGTAAAAGTATATAGGCGAGATGGTGATTGAATTGAATTTGGAAGTTTAGTAACAAAGCGTTTATGGAGCGCATAGTTCCGAGGGATTGGAGGAGAGCATTTATAGTACCCTTATATAAGGGTAGGTAGGATAAGGTAACTGCAGGTATTATAGGGTAATTAGTTTGTTGAGTGTTGTAGGGAAGATATATATTGGTATTTTAGTCGAAAGAGTGCGTCGAGTGACTGAATGACGAATTGGTCAAGAACAAGGTGCGTTTAGTAATGGTAGAGGATGTGTGGATCCAATCTTTACATTGAAGCAAATGATTATGAAAGAGGAATGAGAAGAATAAATTGTATTTATATTTTATGGGTTTGCAACAGGCGTACGATATGATTAATGGGGAAGCTCTATGGCAGGTGTTAGTCATATATATAATGTTTGTGGTAAACTTCTGAATGGAATCAAAAGAATGTATGACGATAGTGAAGCGTGTGTAATAATAAATAGAGTCGAAAGTGATTGGTTTAATATTAATAGCAGAGTGAGGCAGGGATGAATAACTCCTTGGTTATTCAATTTGCATATGGATAGGGTTATGAAAGAATTAGGGGTGGGGGTAGCAGGGGATGGTGTTAGAATGATGGAGGATGAAAGAGAGTGAAGGGTTCCCTACCTATTATTTGCGAATGATTTGGTTTTGTGTGGCTAATCTGAAGAGTCTTTGAGAGGATTGGTAGAGAGATTTGGTAGGGTGTGTAAAAGAAGAGGTTTGAAAGAAAACGTAGATAATAGTAAGATAAGATAAGAGTAATAAAGAGTAAGGTCATGGTTGTTAGTGAGGACAGCCCTCGTTGTGAAGATATGTTAGATGGTGAGCAGCTGGAAAAAGTGTGTGAGTTTAAATATTTAAGATAAACGTTGGATGAAAAGGGAATGGATGATGCAGAGTGTAGTAGGAAAGTTGTAAATGGCAGAAAGGTGGCTGGTGCAATTAAATCGTTGGTGGATGTAAAAGGACTAAGTCTTGAGTTCGCTAGGGTCTTACATAAGAGTGTGCTGTTACCTGTGTTAAGATATAGTAGTGGCACTATGGTCTGGAATAAGAGGTATTGATCTAAAATACAATGTGCTCAGATGGACAATCTTAGGGGGGTGTTAGGTGTGAGAAGAATTGATAAAATTTGAAATGAACGTATTAGAGAGTTGTGTGGTGTGATGAAAGGGGTAAATTAGAATTAATAAAAGATGGTTTGATCATGCGGAAAAGATGGAAGATAGTCGGTTGGTTAAACTAATGTATAGTGGTGAGTGTGGTGGGAATCAAACGGCTGGGAGACCGAAGAAAAATTGAATTGAGTCAGTAAAAGAATGCCTGGAGGAGAGAAATGTGAATTTGGCAGAGGCAAGAAGAAAGGTGCATAAAAGGAGTGAATGGCGGGGTTTTGTGAGGGGGTATGATTGTAGCCCACCTGGGCCAAGGGATGAACCCCACATTGACGAGATGCCATAGTGAGGGTCCGTCGCGGTCCCGTGAAGCTCTAGGGTGGATTTTCTGATTGCGATGAGTTCTCACAAAAAAGTATAAAGGGGCGGTAAGGCTGAGCTTTCATTTCGACTTGCTTCATGTTCTTCTACTACTTTTCTGTTTCCGGTGCATGTTACGAACCTTACCCCCAGTCTTGGGGAGAGAAGGTGGGTGATGATGATGATGATGATGATGATGAAGTATATATATATATATATATATATATATATATATATATATAATATATGTAAATATTATAATATATTATAATAAAAATAAAAATCTATTAATAAATGGATTATATATATATATATCTTTATATATATATTATATGTATATATATATGGCTCTTTTGCATAGAGCACTTTTTACTTGTTCCTTGCACTTTGTACTTGATAGCCATGTACTTGTACTTGAACAAATTCTAGAGTACTTGTACTTGAACAACTCTAGAGTACTTGTACTTGACAAAATGTACTTGAGCCCAAGCCTGATATATATATATATATATATATATATATTTATATATATAAAAATATAGTATATATATATAGTATATATATATATATATATAATATATATATATTATTATATAATATATAAATATATATATATATATATATATATATATATATATATATATATATATATATATATATATATATATATATATATATATATATATATATATATATATATTATATATATATATATATATATATATATAATTTAAATATAATATACAAATATATAAAAATATATATATAAATATATAATAATATATATATATATATATATATATATATATATATATATATATATATATATATATATATATATATATATATATATATATATATTATATATTAATTTACAGTGAACGTGGGAAGCATGAAGTGTTGCTTGTCTTAACTCAAATGGACCACCAACACCAATCAAGAAATAGAGAGAGTGAAACCTTCCCTGTTAAAGCTAATTGCCTAACCTGTAACTGCATAATATGATTTAATTGTTTAAATAATATATATATATATACTATATATATATTATTATATATATATATATATTATTATAATATAATATATATATATTATATATATATATATATATCTATATATATATAATATATATATATATGCTGGGTTAGTGTCCGATCTATAGGTTTATCCATTTATCTATATTTAAATTTGCTTGCTTGATTATTTATTTACTTATTTACATATTTATTTAATATTTTGTTAGTGGTATTACACTTTTGTAAATGTGCTTATTAACTTTAACTGTTCAACTTTTATTCTTGGTATGATTTTATATTTGGCTTCGTGATTAGTAGGGCAGCTGCTTGCGCGCACCATTGCAACCGCTTTTATGACTCTAACAACGGAGCCTTAGAGACGACATATTACCTTCAAATTTGATATCCTCCCATCTTTTGACGTAACCTCGTCGTATAGGAGGTTACGTGAGTATTGGGGCAAAGGGTTAGGGTTCGATTTTTTCGAGCTCTATTAACCGTATCAGTTTGAAATTTGAAAGATATACACATATGACGACGTAACTTTGGCGTAGCCGATGTTACCTGAGTATTGAGACAATGGGTTAGGTTCGATCTTTCAACCTCGAGTTTATTTACAAATTGGTGGTGGTGTTACCTTGTCGTAGACGAGGTTATATATGAGGTGTGTTTCCAGAAGGGGGTGACAGCTTCCCTTAAAATTTTTAAATGCTCTTTAGAAAGTGTTAGATAACCCACTCTAATTTGGTATACCTAATGATAGTGATGTCACCTCTTTGTATTCGAGGTTACGTATGGGGATGCCACCTCCACTACAAGTTTTATTAGTTTAATAGTTTTCTGGTTAGGTTCTTATATAATGCTAAGTATTTTGGTGTGAGTCTAAGGGTTAAGATTTTTATGGTTCGATCCCTTGTAGGCTAATGTGAACTCCAAATCATGTCGGCCATTTACGTGGGATTTTCCATTACATTGAAGTTTTTTTACACTTGAGACGTCTGATTAGTGATTTCTAAGGTCTGTGAAACCATTCTTGACTGTTTTGGATCTCTAAACCGTCAAGAAATTCAAGTCATGTCTGCCATTGACTTGGATTTTTCCTAACGTTGTTATTTTTTGAAACGACGTGTAAAATTATGGATTCATAATGCTTGGGAATCCGATTCCAAGGTAATCGAAATGATTCAAAGACCCTATCAACCAAGTTATGTCAGCATCTGACTTGGTAAATGTTCTCCAACTCCGGAGGAGTTTTGCTCTTTTTTCCATAGGTGTCACAACTCGTCAATGATGGCAACAATGTGTTTGTAAGGTTCATGAAATCGTTTTTAAAAGATTTGAATCTCTAAACGGTAGGAAATTTCAAGTAATGTCAGCAGTTGCCTCTTACCCTTCGGGGATGACCCCCAAATGGGACTTCACACCCTTTCAATTGGTAATCCCAAATGGGCCTGCTCGTGGGGAAAAAGATGAATTCCTTTAGAAATTTTATAATTATATTATATACTGAACTCGTGAAAATTAATTTTAGTATCCTTAGTACTATGAGTAGCATAATTTGTTGGGGTGGACAAGTCATCTTCGAAGGGAATGATCAGAGTTATACACTGAGCTGGTAGGAGCACGATAATTTGCTTGTTTAATTTGTTATTTAACATAAATGTAAAATGTATATGGGAAAAATTTTAGGATTAGCTATGAAAAAGATGTGTATTAGGGCAATATAGATAGTTAGTAGGTTCGATTATTCCTAGCATTATTAGGTAGAATAGTTTGCTAGGGTGTTCAAGACAGCTTTGAAGGAAATAAGCACGTAAATGCGTAAAGTAAATTTGTTATTTAACGTAAATGAAAAGTGAATATGTGAAAATACCGTGCCTTTGATAGGTTGAATACTTTGATAATTTTAGCATTTTTTCGTTGTTCAGTTAGTTTATATCTGTTATGTTAACTAGCTTTGTTAGAAAATGTTAAGTTTTATCAGATATTACTATGTAAGCTGCTAATGATTCGATAGAAAAGTAGGTGTTTAAATTTTTCTGGGTAATATTAGAATTAGTAGAGAATTTTGTTTATGTCCGCATTTATTCATAGTTCAAAATGATGATATGTTTGATAGGCAAAACACTTTTATAAAAGTAGCGTCAATTCATAGTTCAAAATGTTGGCATCTTTGATAGGTTGGACACTTTCTTATTGGATTTTGTTAGATAATACTACGTATGCCGCAGATGATATAATAGAAAAGCAGGGATAACTCAAGATTTACTGCGTAATAATAGGTTAGGTTGAGAATTTTTTCCTAGTTCCAAATGTTAGCTTCTTATTCATAGTCTTAAATGTTAGTGCCATTGATAGGTTTTAGCACTTTATTAGTATCTAACAAACCGACCGTAACTTCGTCGGTTTAGACTGTTCTGTTCAGTATTGGTAGGGTTTGAAGATTAAAGGTTTACATGGTAAGCTACTTTGTTACGTTAGGAATGTATTTTATGTTAGCGGTACCGATTTGTCGGGTACTTGAGATGGTAGTAATTATTTATAGGGTCATATGTTAGACACGATATGCTATGCTAAGTTACGTTATTAGGTTAGATCAGGTATTGGTATGTTATTTGGATATGTAAAGGCGCAGCCTTGTTCATGATAGCATTTTATTCTAATCTATTGAAATTTGATAAAAAGCGGCTGTACCAGTAATTTAGCAGAATTGCATTGTCTTTAATGCAAACCTTTTGAAATAATAGAATTATAAAATAAAAAGTCAAATGTTTTTTCAAAGTCTCTCTGTAAATGTGGGTTCAAAATATGTTTATTCGTTCGTAATGAAAGTTAGGTTTGCTGCACATTATGTTCTTAGTTTAGGTGATATTATATTAGTTTTCCAGATGCTAAAGCTTTCTTATGTTAGCATTTATTCCATGGTCAGTGTGATAGTTATGTTAGGTTATGATAAATTTTTGACACGTTTTTGTTAAATATTACTTTGATAATGTAAAAATAACACTGATATGTTACAGAAATGTAGTAAAAGTGAAGTTAGGTTAAGTCTTGTAAAGTGATCTTAGCTAGTTACCGATATTAGGCAGTGAATTTTGTTAATGCTATCATTTTATTCATACGTAAAGTATGTTAAACGTTATTTTTATTTTTTTAAACAATATAAGATTAAAATTTGTTTTGATCATAAAAGGAACTTATTTTTTTTGTTATGTTTGTTCATAATACTTTAACAAATATGACCTAAATCAGCAAGTTAATAGAGCATCCCAGTGACTGGCATGGGGAATGGGAGCAGTTATAATGTTTTCGCAACTGCGTTACTGCTTTAGGGTCAGGAAAGTACATATTTTAAAAAAACATATATAATTTTATTTTGTAAAAGTATAAAATGTTTAATAACGAAATTGATTTATTGAAAATAAATATACTTTTTAAATAAATAACAAGATTAAGCAAAACAAATCTTACGAAATACTAAAATTTTAAATAAAATAAAACATAATAGTCTAGATTTAAAAAATAGATTCTTAAAATATAATTGTCGCCGGTTAAAAAAAAAATTACGCACTAGAAAAATATTATACAGTAGTCAATGATCAAGGTTTAGAAAACGGGTGACATGGAAAGAGAATTAAAATGTAAATGTATGTGTTTGAAAAGAAAATACAGTATACAAATTATTATGTCATAGTTTAATGGAAAATATATTTTAAATATTAAAGTTAATGTTCAAAGTATAGAAAACGAGGATAAAATAAAATATATGAAAGGAATTTAAAATATAGATTTTCTACCTTGAAAATAAAATAGAGTATATAAAATATTAAAGTCATACTTTAAAGGAGAATATATTTAAATACAATAATAATGATTTTCTTTATGGATGACTATGATGGCTATTACCATTATTACTACCCAACTATTATAACTACTACCTTTATAATGCTATACCAAATAGTTCTTATGCAGAGAGTATACATAAGCTCAAACATGCGCACAAGCCGATATAAATATATATATATATATATATAATATATATATATATATAATATATAATATATATATATAATATAATATAATATATATAATAATAATATAATATATATATATATAATATATATATATATATATATATATATATCACAACCTCCTTTGAGAAATATAGCATCTCAAAGATGGCTGGGACCAGTGTTTTCGTATTCGGTGCCCCTCATTACATATGGCTTGATGTAACATACATTGTGCAAGTCAAAAGCAAGTGTTGATTCTGACACCGCACATCACAACTTTGTCTCCAATAGATATCCGACTTTGGTGTAGCTCTTACTCCTTCTCAAACTCTGAATACTGCTGATAGGTTATAAGATTCTTTATTATTATTATTATTATTATTATTATTATTATTATTATATTTATTATCTTATTATTATTATTATTATTATTATTATTATTATTATTATTATTATTATTATTATTATTATTATTATTATTATTATTATTATTATTATTATTATTATTATTATATTTTATTATCTATTATTATTAATTGTTATATTATCATTATTATTATTATTATTATTATTATTAATTATTATTATTATTATTATTATTATTATTATATATTATTATTATTATTATTATTATTATTAATTATTATTATTATTATTATTGGGGTTATATTATTTATTAATTATATTATTATATTATTATTATTAATTATTATTATTATTATTATTATATTATTATATATTATTATTATTATTATATTTATTATTATTATTATTATTAATATTATATTATTATTTTATTATTATTTATTATTATTATTATTAACTTATTATATTATTATTATTATTTATATTATATTATTAATATTATTATTATTATTATTATTATTATTATTAATATTATTATTCATTGTTATTATTATTATTATTATTATTATTATTATTATTATTATTATTAATTTTTATTATTATTAATTATTATTATTATTATTATTATTATATTATTATTATTATATATTATTATTATTATTATTATTATAGATTATAGGACTGTCTATTATTTCAAATTCATTATAGGGATTGGTACAAATAAAGCTACATCATAGGGCTGACCCTAAGCCCACCATTACGGAGGTATTAAAATATATACTTATATATATATTATATTATATATATTATATATATATCTATATATATATATATATATATATATATATATATATATATATATATATATAAAAAATTATTATATATATATATATATTATATATATATATATATCGTTATGTTTATACAGAAAATTATTTTTATGTTGAGTTTATATAAATAATAGAGACAAAAATATGTTCTTTTTTTACCTCAAAGTCGTAGGTGCATAAAGCAGATTCGCATGGCTGGGTGGGAGGGCATCTGATGGGGGTGATTGCGCTACTGCCTTATGCACTTACGACATTAGGAAACATAAAAGTGCTTATTTTCACTAAAATTTAAAGTTATATAGTAAAATCATATAATGTTTTAAATTTTTTTTAAAATATATTTTAAAAATAAACAAAATAGAGATGTAACTACAGGTTTTAAAATGAATACAGAACTTCAAGCAAATATTATTACAGGACTTCTTTTCAGTTTTAAGGTGAAACCCATTTCTAATTTTCGGTCCCCCGTATCGTATGGGATTCTTACCAGTTCAGAATTTTCAGGGGCTCATCCTTACTCCTTCTTTAAACATATTAACAATGATAATAAAGATCAACAGGAGTTACTACTACTCCTAATATATATATATATATATATAATATATATATATATATATATAAATTTATTATATATATATAATATATATATATATATATATATATATATATATATATATATATATATATATATATATATAATATATATATATATAATATATATATAATATATATATATATATATATATATATATATATATATATATACATGCATGTGTGTGTAAGTGTCGTCTTCATCTGTCTTCCTCTGTCTCGCAATATGTGATTTTCGGTTGCAATTCCTCCTGGGGTACTCAGATACATTGAAGAATCTGGCATTCACAAAATCTGGATCAGCGCACTTGTAAACATATATAAACATAGCTTACTTGAGCCATTATATGCATATTTCAAGATTTCTACTCTCACTCAGACTCCTACTCCGACTCCTGCCCCCGCTAATTTGCGTCGAAACATGAGACATCTTTTCATTCCTTTTTCTTATTCTTTCCTCAGTCACAAACTCTGTGCTTTTTTTCGGAATCCGACTGCAGTTCAGACTCAGTGCTCCGGAACTTCAAAAAGCTCAAACTTCGGTCATTCTGACCTCGAAGTCGGTCTTACCGACCTCAGAAACGTACTTTGACACATCTGTTTTCAAAATTTAATGAATTGAGGGTGAAAGCCCATGTTAACTGCCGATATGACTTACAATTTCCTACTCTTTAGATATCCAAATCTGTTGAAAACGGTCTAACTGACCTTAATATAACCTCATTTCCATCATTGACGAGTTGGGTAGCCTATGGAGAAAAGAGCCAAACTTCTCTGGAGATGGGGAATCTTGACCAAGTCAGCTACTGACATGACTTAGTTGATAGGGTCTTCGAATCATTTCGCCGACCTTGGAATTGGATTCTCAAACTTTGGGAATCTGTAATTTGAAATATCAGGTGTCAAAATCTATCAAAATTAGGGAAAGTCCAAGTCAATGGCCAACATTATTTGGATTTCTTGACGATTTAGAGATCCAGAACCGTCAAGAACGGTCTCAGCGACCTTAGAAACCACATATTTGTTGTCTGTCTCAAACGGCAATATCCATCAGTGAAATGGAAATTCTGAAGTCAATGGCCGACACAACTTGGATTTCACATTAGCCTACAATGGATCAAACCATAAAAATATTAACCCTTAGCATCACACCAAAAAACTTAGCATTTTATAAGACCTTAGCCAGAATAAAACTTGTATGGGAGACGTCCCCCTCTTATGGGGGTGTAGCCATACGTAACCTCGTATACATTGAGGTGGTATCACTAACAATAAGTATACCAAATTTGAGAGGGTTACAAAATATCTCACACACCCTAAAAAGCATTTTCAAACTTTAAAGGGACTCCATCTCCCCTTCTGGGGATGCACCCCACATGACACCTCATCTACGACGATGTGACACCACCGCCAGTATTTATTCCAAATTTTATGAGGTTAAGATCATTATAACTTGAGATTCCCTCAGTATTTACGTAACCTTGTGTAATTCAAACTTCAACCCGAAATGATCAATAAAACTCGCAAAAATCGAACTCTAACCCATTGCCCCAATACTAGCGGGATAAGACGTTTCTAAGATCCCAATTGGCTGCTATCGTGCTTTCACTATGAGGTTTTAGTTTTAATATTAGATTTAGTCGTTTTAGGAGTGTTCGAAATTTTGTGTGAGCTGTTTTTTTGGGTGGATATTTGAATGACCAGATTGAGTGATGCTAAGGTGGGCGTACGTGGGAGCGAGGGCGGTGGTTTATTACTGACTTTTCTAATGTCCTTGGCCTACGATCTAATATCGAATCCGTGAAATATTACTTCTCAAACTTACTTCCTAGCATTTTTCTTCTGTCTGAGACCCAGCTAGCCAGGGATTCTTTCTTTAATATCCTTCAAATTTCTAGCAACAAATTATTTCACAATTTCCGACGAAATAGTGGAGTTTATCTTCCTACGGCTAACACTACCTTGGGTTTCTTTTATTGCTTCCCTAACAGAATAGATTTTTATGCTCTATTTCTGGAATATTTCACTACTTCACAATAGAATATTTCTTCTTTTCATCCAAATTTCCAGCTCCTCTATTTATGGAATTTTAGCTTAGAAAATAGTGAGGGATTGAGCACATCTAATACTGACACCGGTTAGATTTAAACTAAATCATTCAGTATTCTGAAAGGTCTGGAACAATTGATTAAGGAACTTATATATATATATATATATATATATATATATATATATATATATATATATATATATATATATATATATATATATATATATATATATATATATATATATATATATATATATATATATATATATATATTATATTTAAATATTTATAAATATATATATAATATATATAAATATATAATATATATATATATATATATATATATATATATATATATATTATATATATAAAAATATTAATAATATATATATATAATATATTATATATATATATATATATATATATATATATATATGTCCCAGATGGTTCTAACAAATTATTGAACAGTCTTGACTTAGGCTTTACCACTTTTCCTTCTTCACATCAATACAACATTTTCTCTCCTATCTGTATCTCTAGCCACAATCTTATAGATTTTATTTACAATAATTTCTCTCCAGCAGTTTCAACATTCCCTAAATGTAATATCTGGCACTTTATTCGGACTAATGGAGTTTGATATTGTATTACTCCTTTGAAAGCTACTGTTTGAGTGAATAATATTTTGACATATTACTATACTGTCTTTCTATATACGGAACCACAAATAACTCAGTTATCCATTCCTGTAATTGTAATTCAAAAGCGATTTATTCGCCTCATAAGCAATTCAATAGATTTTTACAGCCATACACAACCATTGTTGAAAAAACTAAAGATTTTGCAATTCAAAGGGACTTTACTCAATACATCGCTCCTAAAAGAGATACGTAAAATTATCCATAACAATGCCTGTGACTTCTTATTAGAATTTTTCCCGTAAACCCAGCAAGGCGGGAAGCAAATAGAATTAACTTACGAAATAATACTTACATAGATGCTCCCATCTATAGACTAAAAAAAAGCCACTCAACGCGTAAGATACAAAACAGCTAAGCTTTACAACTCATTGCCACAAGACATCAAACCCGAAAACTTTACTAAATCTTTTGCTAGAAAAATAAAAATTTTAATATTTGAAAAATTATTAATAAATAAACAAATCTCAGCGATTTATCTTCTATAAATCTAGCGATTATTATTATTATTATTACTTATTATTATTATTATTATTATTATTATTATTATTATTATATTATTATTATTTATTTATTATTATTATTATTAATTATATTATTATTATTATTATTTTATTATTATATTATTATTATTATTATTATTTGATTACTTTTTTGTTTAAAAATTAAAATTTTTATTATTATTATTATTATTATTATTATTATTATTATTATTATTATTATTATTATTATTATTATTATTATTATTATTATTATTATTATTATTATTATTATTATTATAATTATAATTATAATTATAATTATAATTATAATTATAATTATAACTTTATAATTATAATAAATTATTATTTTATATTTATTATTAATTATATTAGATATATATTATTATTATTATTATTATTATTATTATATTATTATTATTATTATTACTATTATTATTATTATATTACTATTATTAGTAGTAGTAGTAGTAGTAGGAACCGGATTCCGCACGACGACCTTGACCGACCTCGACCGACCTTTTTGACCTTGACCGACCTTGACCTTGACCCCCTGAGGCTTTTTTGAGGCCCAAATTTTTACCTGCGTTGACCTTTTTGTTTGACCTTGACCTTTTTTTACCGTGACCTTTTTGGGCAACCTAAATTTTTTTGAGAACCCAATTTTTTCGGGCCACCCTAATTTTTTGGCAACCCTAATTTTTTGGGGAACCCTAATTTTTGGGCAGCCCTAATTTTTTCGGCAACCCTAATTTTTGCAGCCCTTCGAAGAAGGGTTGCGCCAAACGGTTGCGTAAGCAACCGTTGTACGTACCCCACCTAATTTTTCCGCCCACCCCTTGGGGCTTCCAATGGGTAAATTTTGACCCACTTTAATTTTTTGTCCTTCCTTTAGGGGCTTAGCGCCTTTTTGATGTCCTTAACCGTGTTTGACCATGATATTTCGGCCTTGACCTTGCAGGATACCATAACCTAACTTTTGGACCCACGTAATTTTTGGCCTTCCTTTTGGGGCTTAGCCCTTGTTGATGTCTTAACCTTGTTTTGACCATGATATTTCGCTTGACCTTGGCAGATACCATGGGTCAATTTGGCCCACGCGGTAATTTTTGGTCCTTCCTTTAGGGGCTTAGCCCTTTTGATGTCTTAACCTCTGTTTGACCATTGATAATTTCGGACTTGACCTTGCCATATTCCATGGGTCAATTTGGGCCCACGCCAACTTTTTGGCCCACTCGTGTCCACCCGTCACATGATTATACGTATCCTAACTTGAAACGTATTATGGATCTATCCTAACTTGAACACCACCACACACACACACACACACACACACCACACACACACACACACCACACACACACACACACACACCCACACTTACACTTATACAACATTCACTATTTGACACTTATAACAGCATTCACTATTGACAACTTACATGTACCATAGACACTTACAATTTTTACACTTTTTTACCACACACACACACAGGATTTACTTACACTCACACACAGCTTTACTTTACACCACGCAGATTACTTACACTCACACAGATTTACTTACACTCACACACAGATTTACTTACACACACACACACACACGATTTACTTACACTCACACAGATTTACCTTACACACACACAGATTTACTTACACACACACAGATTTACTTACACTCTCACACAGATTTACTTACACTCTCACACAGATTATTTCCACACACACACACAAACACACAGATTTACTTACACACACAGATTTTCACACACACAGATTTACTTACACACACAGATTTGCTTACACTCACACACACACACACACACACACTTACACTTATTACACACATCACTATGACAACTGTATACACACATTCACATGACACTTACATTTACCCATAGACACTACATTTAAATTATACACACATACAAACACACTACCAACCCTTTGGTCTTCCGTGGGTCAATTTTGACCCACCCTAATTTTTGGAATCCCCTAATTTTTCGGCAGCCCTAATTTTTCGGCCAACCCTTTGGTCTTCCATGGGACAATTTGAGAACCCAAATTTTTCGGTCAACCCTTTTGTATTCCAGGGTACAATTTTTGGCATTGTAACTTTTTTGACCTTATAGCTTTTTTGATGGCTTTGATGGTTCCCAATCACCGTAAGAAGTATCTAGGGATGTTCTATTAGTGTTCTATGAGTATTCTATGAGTGCCAGGTTGAGTGGCAGGTGAGTGCCAGGTGAGTGCCAATGAGTGCCAATGAGGGCCAAGATTCCAATGAGGCCAAAGGAGGCCACATAATGCCCATTGAGGCCACCTAGTGCCCAACTGAGTGCCACCTTTTTTCAAGCCCTTTCTAGCCTCCCCCTAGCCTAGAATAACCCTTTAATATGGGTGTCTACCCGTAGGTTATAAGGTATGAGGAGGCGATGGGTATATTACAAGCTGCGTAGATGCTTCCTTACCTATGAGTTAGTCTTTTCTATTCACTATAGCCTATATAATTACTGCACACACACACCCACACACATACACTATTGACACTTATACACACATTCACTATGGACACTTATACACACTATGACACTTATTAGCACTTACATTCTCCATAGACACTTACACTAAACCATAACACTTACACTCACACACAGATACACTTACGCTGTACACACACAACACTGATATTCTGATACCTCAACTTTTGATGCCTTCAACTTTTGATGCCTCAGCATTGTAATTTAAAAACGTTTTTGCGATTCTAAAACTGTAATTCATTACAGACATCTTGTATATTTTTTACTTAATACTTTTTAATTTATAAATTTTTAAAAGTATGTAAGAAGAAAAAAAACCAGAGTGTCTGATATATAAAACATTTTATTTTACCCACAATTGTAGGAAATTTTATTAAAAACATTAACATTACCATACCTTAAAGCAGTAAATCAGTAAATCAATAAAGGTGTTACCTAACACCTAGGGGGGGATTAGGTATGCTTTGTTTTACTGCTTTTACTGTTTTAACTCAGTGTTTTACTGCGTTTAACTCATGTTTTAAACTGCTTTAAACTTATAGTTTTACGCTTTAACTCACATATTTATTACATACATACCTTAAAGCAGTAAATCAGTTACATCAATAGAGGTGTTACCTAAAGGATTCTAGGGGGATTAGATGCTTTTGTTTTACTGCTTTACTGTCTTAACTCAGCTTTACTGTTTTAACTCATTTTTTACTGCTTTAACTCATATGTTTTACCTGCTTTAACTCGCATATTATTAACATTACATACCTTTAAAAGCATAAATCAGTAAATCAAAGAGGTGTTACCTAACCACCTAGGGGGATTAGTATGCTTTTGTTTTACCTTTACTTTTTTAACTCATGTTTTACTGCTTTAACTCATGTTTTAACGTGCTTTAACTTAATGGTTTTTTACTGCTTTAACTTCCAACATATTATTAAACATTACCATACCTTTTAAAGCAGTAAATCAGTAATCCAAACTGCCCTCCCCTAACACCAAGGGGAATTAGTATGCTTTTGTTCTTACTGTTTTGACTTGCTTTTAACTTCCATTTTTACTGCTTTTAACTCGATGCCTTTACTGCTTTAACTCATGCTTTTACTGCTTTTAACTCATATATTTATTAACATTATATTTTCTTTATTCTTTTTATTTTGTTTATTATTTACTTTTTATTTTATTTATTTTTAATATATCTATTTTTATTATTATCTTAGTGTTATATACTTCATGCCTATTGTTTATTAGAACACAACACACCACACACACACACACAGCACACACCACACACACACACACACAAACACACACACATACCACACACACTTACACTATATATATAACGTATAATTTATTAAAAACATTTTATTTTTATTTTTATTATTATACTTAGTGTTATTTACTTCAGGGCTATTGTTATTATTATTTAGAGCACACCTACACACATACATAGACATACACACACACGACACCACACACACACTCACCTAACACACATAACGTTATAATTTATTTAAAACATTTTATGTTTAATTTTAAAACACGTACATTTAATTAATCATTCAATTATAACTAAAATATTTCAAAGTTTCTTTAAAACTCTATAATAAATCAATCGTTATCTTTGAACAAAATTTATTATTATTTTATTTTGTTTTATAAATTTTATAACTATCAAGTTTTGTAATAAACTTTTACTAAAATTTATGAAATTTTATTTAAAAACATATATTTTTACGTACTTAAGCGCAATACAATCAGTAAGCAGTAAGCCAAGCCCCCTAGCACCCCCTTCTACACCAAGCTATGCCACGTTTTTGTTCTATTGGACTTACTGCTATTACATTTCATCTTTAGCATGTAATAAGCTGTATAAAAATAACAAAATAAGTTCTTCTCTGCTAACATAACATGTATTTTATTAAAATCATTCTAAGTTTTTATTTAAAAAATAACAATTATTCACTTACATTTATATATTTCGCTCGATGTTAACTAAAAATTATTTCAAATAATTCGGATTTTCTTTATTATTATTCTATATTATCTATGTACATTGACAATACACACGAGAAAAACACAACAACCCGCACTCCTACAGGATACGAAAACTGACCTCTCTCTATTTTTAAAAATTTTTGTGTTTGAAAAAAAATAACTACTTTTAGGCCTAAAATTCTAGGATAATCCTTTTGTATCCCGGGGCGATTTAGGCCTAATTCCAGGTCAAAATTATATTTCAAACTGACCTTTTCTGTAAAATGTGGTGCAATAACTACGTTAGGCCTAATTTTAGGTCTAAATTTAGGATAAGCCTTTTTGTATCCCAGGGCTGATTTAAGCCATAATTACCAGTCCAAAAGGTAATTTCCCAGTTTATAGACAGAATCATTGTTATTATATTTTTATAAAAATATATTTCAAACTGAAACATTCTGGCATCGGTAAGATCCTTTAAGCAGGTAAGAAGGAAATTTTTCCTTACTTGTGATTTGGTCGGAGAAATCCTTATCTCTATATGACCTCGTATTTGATTGGCGAGAATTAATTTATCGTCTTTTGAAAATTAAACTTTGTTCTTTAAACTTGTTATTGAGCAGTGTGTTTTATTATTTTTTAGACCCAAACTCATTTTAAAATCATTAGTCATTTTAGCTGTTAACGGTGCACAAATTATCTGATTTGTATTAAAAGTGTTTTATTTACTAAGTGTAATCATATTTATAATAAATACTTACATTGAGGAATAAATTATTAATTTCCACTAGAGTAAGATAATAATTAATTCCAGATTTATAGTAGATCACGTGAAGCAAAACGCAACAGCGCCCGCAAGCGCGACCCCGTGCGGAACAAACCGCATGAACCCGCCGGCGTAATACTACTACCGCGGTCCGCGAAAATGATGAGGCGTGTATTTCAAAGGTAGTAGACCCACATTCCTAGAGGATAATATCTTTAGGGACACCGTCCCCATCCAGTATGTAAATATTAGTTTGTGACTGTGTCAAGTATATTTACGAACCTTATAACATGTGTTCAAGCGCATTATTTATTTAAAATTCCCTGTATATCCAGTGTTATTTACCAAAACAAGGAAGGATATTCCTCGATGGTTGCCCGTATGCATACAACAATAACTTGATTAAATATTAAGAATATGAGTGAGTATGAAATACTTTTACAATTAACTTCTCCCCGAAATGTAATTTTTTGAAGGTTTATTTATAAATAATAATATGATACCCCAATACCATGGAAATTAAATCCAATTTAAGTAAAAAGTGAGAGAAATTTAACTGAGTTTATTAATTTAACCTTAAAAAATGAGAAGAGGGTGAGAAAGTTACCAGAGCCAATGTATAATTTTATTTGAGTATTTGTTAAAGTAGTATTACACATTAATATTATATATTATTTACCGAATGAACACAAGCCCTATTCTTTTAAATCAATTTAAATTATACCCACCGTTAAAAGAGAATAGAATCAACAAATCTCGTAACCAAGAACCATTAACTTTTTAGAAATAGCGTTTCGTAAGGGCGATGATTTGAGTGAAAACATAGTCTTTAAACATATCCAAAATAATTACCCCTAACAAAAAATACACTTATAGGGATGTAACCCTTTTAAGGCATATAAACCTTGTCAACACCTATTCACAATCCTTAAGGAAGTTTACTAGATTACTTAAAGGAGTCTACAATTACCCTCGTGCACAAAAGTGTTAAGAGAAAACAAGCCAGAGACGTTCCCCAAACATCCCCGACTATTGAGTCCTTTATTACCTCTATTATATAGGAATTATTTAAAAACCATATATAGAGTGTCAACAACTGATTATATTATCAAACCCCAACACTTGTCCTTTTTCCAACCTAATAAAAACCTACAAATAGCTTTTCCCAAGAAAATTTTACCCCTCTACAGTGAAATGGTATTTTTCTATTCTATATATATATACATATAAAAAAATGATCAAGTAAGAAATAAAAAATTAGAACCCCGGACCTTCAAGTCCTCATAATCATTAGGAAAAACCCGGATATTTTGAAAATACCAAAGATGAATGTCTCATTCCATTTGGTACGTCCGCAACATACGTCGCGGCCCGTGGGTCATCCCCTTCCCATCGATTTCAAAAGAAAAAATAAATGTTCAAGCTCGAAATAAAAACGAATATAATGCAGTTAGATAAATATATAACTGCCGGCGAGGATTCTATAATGCTCAGGCTGATTTACCAGTCAAACCTGAAGTGATTCGTAGTCTGCCGAACCTCTTGCAATTTTGCTTACAATGATGATATCTACTTAATAATCTAAAGTTATAGATAATATATAAATTTTATTATATACTAACTTCTAAGTGAGATCAAATAATTAAATATATTTAATTCTTTTAATATATTTAACTCGTATTATTGTTAAAATGATATACACATTTAAGTTAATAAAAAAATTAAAATAACACTTTATTATTAAAAATACATAATATCAATTAGATACATATGATTGCAATCAGATACATTAACAGCTAAAAAATGACACACTTAATATGATTTTTTTAAAATTAATTTTACTCTAAAAATAATATAAAAAATACACCCACTGCTCAAATACTAAGTATTTATAAGAGAACTAAAAATATTAAATTTCCAAAAAAGACACGAATATATAAAATATAAATTCTACATCCCAAATCAACTATAAACTCGAAAGGTCAAATATATAATATAAATAGAGATAAGAGTAATTCACTGAACCAAATACACAGTAGTTAAAAAAGGAAAAAAAAATATATTATCATGATGCATTATCCTGCTTAAAAGGAATAATAATAACTATATAACCAAGATTTCCAAGACTAATAGTTTCATAGTTTGAATTATAAAAATTAATTAAATAAAATATAAATATAAATTAAATAACACTCAATGATTCGTGTCTAAATAAATACTTGGAAAAATTACTCTATATATATTGACATACCTTATAAATATAGATGTAATATAGGCTTTAAATAAAAATTTTCAGCCTGGATTTACACAAAATAAAAAAATGGACATTAATTAATTCTATCAAATATTTTAAGAACCTAATAATTTAGGACATACATTAACAATGTAGTATTAATTTATCAATAAACCAAATCATTATTTACAGAGGATAAAGTAAATAGGTATTTACAGTTATATAATTTGATATTAATATTTATTGACATATGGTAATAGGCCTTAAATCGCCCCGCGGACTACACAGGAACGGGATTATCCTAAATTTAAGCCAAAAAGTAGTTATTCAACACATTTTACCAGGAGAGAGGTCCATTCGTATCTGTTAAGGAGTTGCGGTTGTTGGTGTTTTCCAGTGGATGTGAGATGTCCCCAATATGTGACATGAGATAAAACTAAAAATATCAGGATAATAAAAGAAAATGCGGATTATTATTTGATAAATTATTTTTGGTTATTATCAATTAAATTATCGAAAGTGAAATGGTTGAACAATTAATGTTTATTTGTGTCAAAATAAAAAATAAACCTTGAGAAATGATTTTAATAAAATTCATGTTATGTATAGTCCGAGAAGAAGAAACTTATTTTGCTATTTTTGGCATCATTTATTAAGTTGGTCTTATCAACACTTGTTTTTAGATACAGTCAATCAGTTTTGGGACGTGGCATAGCTTGGTGTAGAGGGTGCTAGGGGGACTGGTTCCCTTACTGTATTTTACTGATTTATTGGCTGTAAGGTTACCCGTTAGGAAATATAGTTTTTTAAAAAAAATTTCATAAAATTTACGTAAAATTATATATTGGACTGAATAGAAAATTATATAAACAACAAAAAAGTATTTAACAAGTTAATGAATTAATATATCTTTGATTCCAAAAGATAGGGATGGATTATGATATATATAGATAGTTTTCTATAAGAAAAAAGACATTTGAAATAAAATTTTAGTATATATTGGTACAGTATATGTAAAAGGAAGTGATAAATGACGCTGTTAATTAAAAACATGAAAATGTTTTTAAATTATACTTATGTGTGTAACGTGTGAAAGGTGGGCGTGTGGTGGTGGTGCCTAGTGTGAGTGGTAGTGAGTGGATATGTGTGCCTTCTTATAATAATAATAAAACCCAATAGGGATGAAGTAAAATAACACTAAGTATAATAATATTAAAAGATAAAATAAAAAATGTATTTAATAAATTAATAAACCGGTTTTATGTATAGTAGTAAAGTGTGTGTGGTGTGAGATCACTAGAACAATTCAGAGTTGTTAAAACTTATGATGTTTGTGAGCGGGTAGTGG